>PPOA03000019.1:29451-227830 GCA_003708795.3 Petasospora americana | reverse complement strand
GTACCAAGGATCAAATTGCTGATATGTTAACCAAGGCTCTTCCAGCTCCACAGTTCAAACTTCTGAGGGATCTTACATCACGGGAGGGTGTTACAGTACACTAATTGTGCTGTAGCATATATAATCACGTGACTGTGTGCAACAGCATTCCTGTTGCGCTCTGCTAGTTCCGTAATATCCTAAGTATATATAGTGGGCGTCTCCCACCACAGTTGTTCTATTATAGTATCTAATATAAGTAACTATTATATCATAAACATGAGTAGCTATATTAATACTCTGTTACAATTATAGCTGAATTTCGTTTAAGTGATCTTTATCCAATGAATATGCCCTCGCCTGCCAACAATGACCTATACCTACCCTTTAAAAAGTATAGCCACTTTTAGCAAACAATACGGGACTATTACTAAATAGCTATTTAGACAAAGCTCTACAATATGCAACTATGATCTTTTATCTCACTATGCATTAATTATGTCTTATAGTACTTGTCAACCCTATCAATCTAAAAACATTGTACTACTATATCGTCAAGAATTAAACCCGTTTCCAATTATGCTTACTCAAATCCCGTATGTGATATAATTAATACACCCATAAAAGATAATGTTGAATCATTGTTTTCAAAGTAGAATGGCTTTAGTACTTTGAAACATTTGAAAATGTTTTGTTCTGTCATCGACCCTCTAGTTGAACAATAAGAACCAATCATAAATCATTCAAAGTAAAACGTAACAAAGCCAGACTAATCCAATGTTATGTTCGCTGTCTGAATAAGATATTCAAATTGCGTTTAGTTAATTTAACTTAATCATGGCGTAGTTGGGCATTGTCAAGTAAGTATGGCTCGTCCTTCAACCATCCAAATGTTGGTACTATACTTCTCATTTAAAGCAAAATGCGACTTGATATATATTTTGTAAGTGATCCAACTGTGGTTTATCAGCTCCAATTATTTATTTCTCCGTGGTCTAATATATCTCACATATATCGTACCTCTTGACACTTGATTGACTCCTTATATTTATCCCTTTTAGGCAACAATTTATCCACAACCCCAGACCGTCATTAGTGAAACCATCAATCAGATATGTTTTGAAAGATAATGAAGTACTTATATCTCATCTCTTTATCGGTTGTATTCTGTTTGTGTACTCGAACATTGTAACATACTTCCAAGCCTTAACTGACGCAATAATGGATATCATTTACAGTTCAAATTAGATCTCCCAATTGAAGTTTCCTACAATATTAAGTATATCTTGAGCGGAATCAATGTGTATTATTGTCATTACCTATGTGTTTTAAAGTAATGCTTCAATATATGGTTCATTAAGAATAGTATGACGATATAATGTCGTCAGTGAGGTAACTCGTTCTCCATCTAGCAACATGAGCATTACGTTCTACCAGTCCAAACTTTTCAAACATCATATTATGCATCCCATTAAGTGATATCACTTAATATATTTGAATATTTTTCGATGCGCTTTGTAAGAATCGTTGATGCGACTCCCGGAGATTGCCACATCCGAGGTTCATTGTTCTCACAATGCGCGCTGAGGATATGTCTTTTAAGGTTTCCACCAAATTCTGAATCAGCTGCCAGATAAGGATGCACATGCAACTGTACTCTCGCGCTAGTGTCTTATGCACAAACATGCCCTCCAAATATACATAACATGGCGTCATTGATAAAGGCTAATTTTGAGTTTGAAACTTCATTCAGGGGCCATCGTCGAAGTCGCCGCCTTCTTTACAGATATTTCGTTCTCAGAACTCAAGGTGTACCAGTGCACCACGTTGTACTACTATATTGTCAAGAATTAAACCCATTTCCAATAATAGTTACTGAAATCCCGTATGTCATATGATTAATACACCCACAAAAGATAATATTGAATCATTGTCTTGGTACGAGAATAGTTTTTAGCACATTCAAAACTTTAAAAATGTTTTGTTCTAACATCGATCATCTAGTTGTACAATAAGAACCAATCCTAGGTCAACCAAAGTAAAAGCTGCCAACGCCAAACTAATCCAATATTATGTCCTATGTCTGAATAAGATACTCAAATTGCATTTAGTTAATTTAACTTAATTATAGTGTAGTTGGTCATTGTTCAGTAAGTATGACTCAGCCTTCAACCATCCACATGTTGGTACTATACTTCACATTCAAAGTAAAATACGACTTGATATTGATTTCTTAAGTAATCCACCTGTGGTGTATCAGCTCCAATTATTTATTTCTCAATGTCTTAATATATCTCACATATATGGTACCTCTTGACACTTGATTGACTCCTTATATTTAGCACTTTTTGGCAACAATTTATCCACAACCCCAGACTGTCATTAATTAAACCATCAATCAGATATGTTTTGAAAGATAATGAAGTACTTATATCTCATCTCTTTATCGGTTGTATTCTGTTTGTGTACTCGAACATTGTAACATACTTCCAAGCCTTAACAGCCTCAATAATGGATATCATTTACAGTTTAAATTAAAGCTCCCAATTGAAGTTTCATACAATATTAAGTATATCTCGAGTAGAATCAATGTGTATTATTGCCATTACCGATGTGCTTTAAAGTAATGCTTCAATATATGGCTCATTAAGAATAGTATGACGATATAGTGTCGTCAGTGAGGTAACTCGTTCTCCATCTAGCAGCATGAGCATTAAGTTCTAGCAGTCCGAACTTTTCAAACATCATATTAAGCATCCCATTAAGTGATACCACTTGATATATTTGAATATTTCCATGCGCTTCGAAAGAACTTTTGATGCTGACTCCCGGAGATTGCCACGCACTTTTCGTTCACTTTCTTATAACGCCCATAAAAATGACCACCGGATACCTTGCTATGAAAGAATGCCAATATAATATCATCTGCCTCGTATGAACTTATAATTAGTCGTACGAGAAGTATACTTTCCTTAATCCGTTGATTTGAAAGAACATTAGAGCATATCCAGGTACCTCGTTGGTGAAAAAATTTTACATCATCAATCGGAGACGCTTATTTCAAAACTCTTAACTGGAACTGATGGCAGTATTGATGGAATATACGTTTATCATTCAGATGCAATGCCCTCTTTGTCCATCAAGAGCATATTGATAAAATCATGACAACTTTGCTGTTTCTCGGTTATTCATCGTTGCCACACCAGAAGTCTCTTGGAACCTCTCAAAGATCAACACTGCATATTATTTTACGGATTTAGAGACTGCAATGGATTTTATAGAGTTATCTCAACAACATAACGTCCTCAGATTTTTCTCTTTGTCAAAATTGTGCTAATTGTCAAGGTTACTAGCGATATATATCTCCCAAGCTACTTCTTCTCTCTTTTAATTTTTGTCGTCGGCTGTTCGCGGCCGCCGCTTGAAAATAAAAACATAAGGTCTCCACGCTTAGTGAACAATAATCTCTCGTTCAGACAAGAAAAGCTAAGACAATAACACCTGATAATCTTGATTTCAATGCTGGAATCGACTAATATCGGTGCTGTATCTAAGATAGAACCTCTATATTTTTGAAAATACAACTATTTGTCTTACATCCATGCCCTCTTCTCTGTAAACTACATCAAGCAAACAATATCTTATCCATATTTCTCCACCAGCTCACGGTCTATAAACACCTTTCCAGGCTGCCCAACGACTTGAATGTTCTCAGGTGATCTCACTCTTGACATACCAACATATACCAAACCTGCAACAGCTCTATCACCGCATCCCGCCTCTCCAAATGTCAGGATGAAAATGTATCTTTTTCCATTATTCGTTTGCTTATGTTAAATCTTAAACATTCAATTAAATTAGGAGTTTATTCGAGTCGGAGTTAATTTCCTCCACCATCCCAGCTTCTTTGTTTTTGATCTCCAAGACCGCCACCAAGTTCCCCGGAGTTTGAAAACGACTAGACCTTTTTATTTTTCTGAGGGGACCGCCACCGGGACTAGAGATCAATCAACAAAGATGGAGACTAAATAAATAGAAAAGACGGGACTTGATAATGAAAGCTGACCCGCCACCAGGGAGATACCCTGAAGAGTCGACAGACTAGAAAGTTCCAGATTTTGACGTCATACAATCGATATCTCAATTTTACTCCTGTGTGGGAGAAGAACAGATTAAAATGATGTTTACTCTTTCCATCAATTGGTGATTGCCTTTAGATACAGAGATTGATGCCTTCACAAACACATACTGAGGTCCCTATATTGGACTTTGCACCGTTCCTTACAGGAACCCCAGAGGGTAAATTGGCAACTGGTAAAAGTATGGTTAACATTATGAAGGAGTATGGATTTATGTATGTAATTAATCATGGAATCTCCGAGCAGGACCAGAAAAGGATGTTTGAATGGAGCAAAGCTTTCTTTGATTTGACATATGAACAGAAGATGAAATGTCCACACCCAAAGGAAGGTGCCCATCATAGAGGTTACTCGTCTATTGGTAGGGAAAAAGTTTCACAATTTGTTTATGATGAATCTGAACTTGACGCACTGAGAAGGATCCCGGACGTAAAGGAATCATATGAATCAGGTAACAAGAACAACACAAAGTATTATAACATATGGCCAGATGAGAATGACATCCCAGGTTTCCAAGAATACTGTCTTTATTACTTCAAGATTTGTGATGTCACGGGGAAGAAATTCTTGAGAGCAATTGCACTAGGTTTAGATCTTGATGAAGAATATTTTCTTCCTTATCATGATAAATCTGATAATCAGCTACGTTTACTTCATTATCCACCAACTGATGAGGCGAGTTTGAGATCTGGGAAGACTGAAAGAATTGCTGCTCATACGGATCATGGTACAATGACTATGCTTCTTCAAGATGAATGTGGTGGTTTACAAGTTGAAAATCCATATGAGAAGGGTGTTTTCATATCTGCTCCTTCAATTGCCGGTTCATTAATTGTTAATACTGGTGATTTCTTACAAAGATGGTCAAATGATATTTTGAAATCTACGATGCATAGAGTGACGGCCCCACCTATTGAGTCTGTTACTGGTATCTCCAAGGAAAGATACTCTATCCCATTCTTTATTTCTGCAAATAAAGATAGATTCATTGATGTTTTGGAAGGAACATACTCTGAAGATGATCCAAAACATTATGAGCCGATCAACTGTGGTGAATGGTTAGCATTAAGAATGAATGCCACTTATAACTAAACGAATTCTACAATATATATATGATCTCTATTTGTATTACTAAATTTAACTAATCATGCCAATATTGGTAACTTTCCTGGGCACTCAAGGTCTTTATAGAATTGATAACCAACAGAATCACCATAGTCACAATATCTGAAGTTGTAACCCAAAGAGGAAATTGCCTTAAAGTCCTCCTCATCTAGCTTTATGTCTTGGCCAACCAAATTCTCATCAATCCTTTCAGGGGTAATAGATTTTGGGATAATTGAGACGCCCCTTTGAATTGCCCATGCAACGAGAATTTGTGCAGGAGTCTTTGAAATCTTTTCAGATATCTCGAGAACTTTTGGATGGGATAAAATTCTTGGTTCACCAGATAATTGGTAAGAAGGATTTTGATTTCCAAAGCCTGAATAAGCAGTCACATGGATTCCCTTGTCAGCGTGGTATTTAAGAAATTCTTCCTGTTTAAGGTAAGGGTGGATCTCCATTTGATGGACAGCAGGTTTCACTGTACAGTTGTTCAAGAGGTCTTCAACTTCACATAGGGCAAAATTAGAGATACCAATGGCCTTAACTTTACCTGTGTCAAGTAACTCCTCCATTGCCTTCCATGTTTCATTATAAGAGATATCACGAACAACGAGGTTTCCCTTTGCAAATTCCTGTTTGTCATGGGCAACTGGATAATGCATTAAGTATAAATCAACGTAATCAAGACCCAATTTTTCCAACGATTCATCTAATCCAATTGCGACATCTTCTGGAGCATGATGAGAGTTCCATAACTTAGTTGTAACAAAGAATTGATCTCTACTTAAACCTGATTCCTTAATACCTTCACCGACTTCCTTCTCATTACCATAGATGGCGGCTGTGTCAATGTGCTTATAACCATTTCTTAAAGCGTGGAGTGTAGCTTTTCTAACAGCGTCAGCTGGTGACTGCCAAGTTCCTAGACCGACAAGTGGCATAACAACGCCCTTGGCGATTGTAACAGTTGGGATGTTTTTAAAAGCGGACATGTTAATTAATGATTCATTATTGAACCAGAAAATCTTATAAGTCGAATAAGCTGGAGATTCATTGTTTTTTATACTCTGATTATGCCTAAGGGGTTAAGAGATAAAGAGGACAAAGATAATCATGAAAAGATCGACCTGCGTTTTTTTTTCGTCTTTATCGCGGCAATTCCTTCTTTGAGATGTCCGTGGTGGCGGACTAAGTGGCGGTACGTCTGCATTTTTGATTGTTGTTTCTCGGTGGAGGCTCAGAATATTCATCCTCGACCCTTAAAAATGAATCGTTGATAAGCATTATTTTGTCTCTCAGCTTGTATGCTCTTCCGCCACCGAGATGCCAAATAATGTCACCCATAAAGAATGTTCAACCTCCGAAGCTCTCGATTTGTCCATTTCCGGACTGTCATAAAGTGTTCAAGAGGGCTGATTACCTTACCCGGCATTTATCAACTCATAATAACAAGAGACCACACGTTTGTGACACTTGTGACATTTCGTTTACACGACGTGACCTTTTGAATAAGCATCGAAGATCAAAAGCTCACCAACTTAGTGGGGTTAAGCATAGTGTCTTTATAAATACTGCACGTGATGAATACACTTTAAAGAATAATAAAAATGACATCTCTAAAAACTCAGAGAGGTTTTCAAATGTCTCTAATTCAGTAAAAGATTCATTTGGTTGGTTGCTTGGTGATCATGATGATGTTTTTGATCTCGATGAAAGTTTCATTGAAACTTACTCAAATACACCAATGACAATGAACGACGAGTCTACTTTTGAGCAACCAGTTGTCGATTTTGGATTCTCCAAAGTTACCATTGATTCTATTCAAGTGTTCTTACAAGATCAAGTTGGAATTGATACCAGTACAAGTCTTGTTTTATTTTCAGAGGATCAATTGAATCTGTTTTTGAGTCAATATTGGAACGATTTCGGTTCAATGTACCCTGTCATTCATAGACCAACATTCAACGTTAACACTATAGATGGTAAATTACTTAATTCAATGTTTATATTGTCTATGATAACCATTGGAATGGTCTGTGCACATATCGAAGACTCTGAAATATCAGAAGAGTATCATCGTGTTGGTTGTGCCATTCAACAACAATTACATCTAAAGTTGTTATCACTTTTGGATTCAATTGATTACAATTTATCATTCGTCCCTTTAAAGCTACTTCAGTCTTTGCTTTTATCAGAGATATTCCACATGACATACGGCAACCAAAGGCAACATACAAAATTCCTCATATATCACCCTGTCACTGCTAATATCTTTAGAGAGTTGAAACTTTTTGTTGACTTATCAGAGCCTATTTGTGATCCAACCAATTTCAATTATGCATCATGGTGTCAATGGATCAGATTCGAAAGTTTAAAAAGAGTTGCATTATTTGCATATGCCATTGATGTTCAATCAAGCTTCATCCTTACAAAAGCACCTACTATCTCTGTGTTTGAAATCCAACTTGAAATGCCATACACAGATTCTGTTTGGCTTTCACCGGATTGTCAATCGTTCATCGAAGAATATGCTAAGCTCCCCAGAGACTTCGTTGCAAGGGTCAGTCGTGATGTTGATGAATCGGATTATCGTAATTCAAGGTATAATATCAATGATTCTGACGCTATTGCTAATGGAAACTTGTTACCAAATGTTAGATCCGAAGGAAGATGGCCAAACCTATTATGGAGTCTCAGAAGAATGTTCCAACCATTTACAAAGGATGAAGATAAAGAATATCATTACAATTGCTTTTCACAATTTAGTCGATTCATCTTGTTACACTCTGCTCTTTCTTTGGTACAAGATCTGCGAACCACAAGCTTTGTATTCTCTAACCTGAAGACCATGGAACCAAATTCCAATGTCAACGCAGTAGCTGCTAGGATTGAACATGGTCTTTTCCGTTGGAGATCATATTTCCAAGTGAATATTGCCAAATCAAATGCACAAATATCCATTGATGATATATCAGAACCTAGTGCTTTGAATGTATACGATACTTCATTGATTTTCTGGGCAAATATGACACTTCATCATATTGGTCTCTTGGGGCTCTATTGTGATTTTGGAATGATAACTAGTTATTGTTCTGCTAAACTACAGGCAAAGAACAGTCAACAACCTTTTATTGAATCCCCTGGTAGACAGAGATATAACGATATTGAGAGTGGTAGAAACAAAGTCCTTGTGGAATCATGGGCCAGATCTAAAGACGGAGATCACTCATTGGTTCAAGCATGTTTATTACTTCGGAGCGTTTTGAGTGATGAGACTATGATACCAAAGATCCCACATTTGCCAAGGGCCATACATCTTGCTGCCCTTGTCTGCTGGTCACAATATTACGTCTTAGAAAGACACCAACCAAGGACAGAAACTACAAAGGTCATACCGCAAGTCATTAGAAAGAATGATGCCCTCAAGTTTATTTCACTGGTTATTGATAAACATGAAGATAGACTACAATTACCAAATACACCTGAATTTCTTTATAGAAATGAAAAAAGAGTCTGGTTAGTGTGTATGCTTAATTATGTCGGTTCGATTATCAACAAAGTTGAAAGAAACTTCACTAATGAACCAACGAGTAATAACTACCTTTTCTCTCTCTCTAAAAGTATATAAATATAATTTGAATTTTGAGAACTGTCATTCGGTAGAAATATCATTTCACTTTCCCTATCGGTGGTGGTAAAGTGGCGGTTGAACTGGTGGCGGGTGGTGGCGGTCTTAAGTTGAGATCCAAAAGAATCGAATGACAATCACACATACAGAGGGGGAGATAATGTTCCTAGATAAGTATCCAAGAGATGATATATAAAGTACAATAGCATCAGAAGCGGGTTATGTAACATATGTGATAATAATTCTTTTATACCACCCAAATTACAAACAACAAAAAAAGCTATGCCTTCAAAAGATACCGTTTCTGAAGTCCCAATTGTTGATTTTTCACCTTTCCTCGCAGGAACAGCAGAGGGGAAGCTTCAAGTTGGAAGTTCTATGGTTAATATTATGAAGGAGTATGGATTTATGTATATTATTAATCATGGAATCAGTACATCTGAGCAAGATAAGATGTTTGAATGGAGTAAGAAGTTCTTTGAATTGTCAAGTGAACAGAAGTTGAAATGTCCTCACCCAAAGGAGGGTGCAAACCATAGAGGATACTCTTCCATTGGAAAAGAGAAGGCATCCCAGGCAGTTTTCATGACTGGAGAGGAAAAGAAGAAAGCCGAGAAAGCCCCCGATGTTAAGGAATCATTTGATACTGGTAATGAGGTTCATAAACTTTACCAAAACCTATGGCCAGATGAATCTGATATTCCAGGTTTTAAAGATTACTGTATTTACTATTGGAATCTTTGTAATGACACCAGTAAAAAATTCTTAAAGGCAATTGCCCTGGGAATGGGACTTGATGAAGGTTTCTTTATACCTTATCATGATGATTCTGACAATCAACTTAGGTTGTTGCACTATCCACCAACTGATGAAGCCAGTTTAAGGGACGGGAAATCTGAGAGAATTGGTGCACATACAGATTTCGGTACACTCACTATGTTGTTGCAAGATTCCTGTGGAGGACTTCAGGTTGAGGACCCATATAACCCTGGTGTTTTCATTAATGCACCATATGTCCCGGGCTCACTTGTAGTTAATACTGGTGACTTCCTTCAAAGATGGTCCAATGATACTCTAAAGTCTACAATGCATAGAGTAACAGCTCCACCAGTAGACTCGGTTTCTGGTATTACTAAGGTGAGATATTCTATTCCATTCTTTGTATGCACCAACTGGGATAAAGTGATTGATGCACTTGAAGGAACTTATTCTGATACTGTTCCAAAGAAGCACGAACCAATCACTGCTGGGGAGTATCTCTCCATGAGATTAAATGCTACATACTAGTCTATAACAAACAATGCCTATATATTTTCAATTCAATTTAAGACTTCTAAAACGATTTGTAGTTTCAGTATATATATCTGTATCGTTGTATAATTCTATTCTATGGTGCTCTATGGAGTAAATGTTAAGTGAATAAGTAATCTACAAATATTTTCAGAAAAAAGAAGGTATACCTTAACTCGTATATAAAAATATCAATCAGGATTCTAGGGATACAACTGTAACTGTTCCCACTTGTTTGAGATCTCCAGAGTTGTTGCTAGCGTTACTAGAGATATCCATCTCAACACTGTCGTATTCAGCCTTTTGAGATGGCTCTATGTATGGTGCCTCCTCACCGAGACCAGCTGGTGGGAACACAAGATTGATTGCAACGTGAACGACTATTGTGACACACATACCAAATAGATAGGTCATATTGTAAAGCTTCTCATAACCGGTGCTCATGGAATAACCACCTGCAGAGCATATAAGACCAGGTAGAGTTGGAACGGAACCAACCGTGACTGAACAGATACCCCTCCAGTTTATACCCCACTTGTAGTAGTAAATGGAGGTCTCATCGTTACGATAAAGATCTGGCATACGGTATTTCATTCTTCTCACAAAGTAATAGTCAGCAACGGCACATCCAACAAGAGGGCCAACAAACACGGCAAAACCAGAAATGACAGTTAGGAAAACACCTGAGGTGGATAGGAGCTTCCATGGCTGACATAGAATTCCGATAATAGACATAATATAAGAACCTCTTCTGATGTTGATGTATTTAGGCCAAAAACCAGCAACGTCCATACCAGTGGAACATGCAGTGAGTAAAACGGCTTGCCAAAGTTGACCAGAGATAATACCAAAGCATGCAAAGAAAACACCAGCTCTAGAGGCTGGACTAAAGTCGTAGTACTTTAGTAAGGCAGGCATCAGAGCTACCGGATTCCAGTAAATAGCCCCTAAAACTGGTTCCATAGCAGCAGAGGCAAATATACCCATTGCACCAGTAACGAAGCCTGTAACAGGGGCACTTATAATTTGGGAATAGTTTGGTGCGAATCTGGTCTTCGCATAACGTGTCCAATCACTCTGTCCAAGAATACCGGAGTTAGAACCACAGACACTGGTAATCATGAAAATAACACCCCATCCTGCACTGAAACCATTAGAAGTACTGCTTGCCTCACTCCACAAAGGCCCTAGTTTACCTCCATTAGCATGGAGCGCCCAGCCAAGGATACCAAAGAAGGACCCGGTCTGCAAGATAAAAGAGATATGAACCATGGTTTGCATCTTCTCTGGGGGAGTGACCATAACAATAGCGAACACGATCAATCCGACAATGACACCAATAAGCTCTATCTTCGTCAAAGGACTCCAGTCTGAAAACTCTTGTCCAATAGAACCCGTGATAGCAGATGGAGATAGTGCACCAAAGACTCCAACAAACCCTTGCCCGATGTAGTAAAAATGGGAACCTTGCCAGATACACGCGACAAAGGACTTAATCAAGATTGGAAGATAACAGCCATAGAAACCAAAAGCAGCACGGGAAGTCACAGTGTAACCAACTCTCCACTTTTGTCCGATAGCACCAATAGCACAACAAAGGAAACCAATAAGTAACCATGCAATTGCCATAGAAACAAGAGCCATCTTACAATTCAAACCATAAGACAGCGCACTTGATCCCATAGACCAAGTTGGTATACCCATACCTGCAACGGCCCAATATCCAAAATATGAAGCAGCAGTCCAGGTTTGTCTATCCTTTGGAGTAGGGATTAAATCTCTGTTGGTCCATCTTGATTCTTCAAAGTCATCAGTCTCTTCTTTTCTAACAGCAAGCAGTTCAGATAAAGGCAGTCCCTCTGGGTTTGTAATGACTCTCTTGATCCAGAGATCATCATAGCATTCCTTGAAGTTGAAAGACAAGCTCTTCATGGCGTCCAGCGTCAATAAGATATGAAGAAACTTGTGTGGTTTGATGAGAAAGATTTAAGATGCGTGCGACGAGAGGAACTGGCGGCTATATCATTGGTCTTATAAGTTCAAGGTCTCAAGGCCACTTGCGGTGGAGGTTGAAGATATGTTTTTGGGGGTCTAGATAGCAAAAAGGAATATGTGTGTAATCAGCTGTAGATCTTAGTGTATCGCTAATATCTTGATTGATCATAACGCTTTTTCCCGCCGTCCCGCCACTCGCGATTTCCCTAAGGAGTCCGAGCTGGCGCAACACGGGTCTCTAAGACTCGGGACTCGTTATCGCTAGGGACTATCGATAAGAAATATCTGGAGACTAAGCAAAATATATAGTTTGAACTTTAGATGTGGTAAAGGGTACTGGTACAAAAATCAAAGCTAGAAGAAATGAGTACTATCTCAAGACTAATTGAGTGTCCTAGGTGTGTTCTGGTGGCGGTTTAAACACTGTGCCCAGTTCAATCAGTTTAACAAGGAGTAACAACGTGTATTAGCCATCTCTACATAGCATAATCTTTCCAATGTATTAGCATTGACCTAAAAAATCCATACTAAATATGGAAGATAACATAATAGACTACTAGCTTTCATTTGATTATTTGATCATCCTGAGTTGATTGGTCGGATGATCTCTCAATAAACTGTTCAGTCGCTTTATACTCAAGTAGATTCTCATTATCATGGTGTGTAATCTCAGCATACTTCCAAGCTTCAACGAATCCCATTAAAAGTTGTCCTTCTTTCATGAATAAAGTATCAACAGCTTCTAACGATAAGCCTTTCACCTCAGGGTAAAAAAGATAATACATAAATGAAAATGATACATTCGTCACTGCAAACAAAATATAAGACCTGTACTTAATATTGGAGATTATGGTAGGAGTGATCTCAACAACAAAGAAATTCCAAAGCCAATTAGCAGAGATACCGATTGCAGTTCCTTTTGCTCTTACCTGTAGAGGAAGTAGTTCAGGTACCAAAACCCAGGGAATACAATTGACAGTGGCTCCAAAGATTAATTGGAAAATAAAGAAGAATGCAACTGAAGCAGCACCCGTTGATTTGGACTTACGTTTGTCATCTTGGAAACTCAAGAGGATAGCAACAAACATCATACAGATACCACACCCTAGATGACCTATAGCAGAAGGTATACGCCGTCCTAAACGGTCGCTATAAAACGATGGAACCAGGGAACCAATGGTGAAGCATATAACACAACACCCTCCAAGGATCATCGCCAAATTGCTTTCAAGACCCACGTTTTGAATAAGAACGGTAGTAATGTAGTAGTTAATGAGATTTATGCCGGATAATTGTTGTGAGAACTGTGCCATGTAAGCTAGGACCAGTCTCTGTCTCGTCTTAATAGCATCGGATTTAAACATCTTGGACCATTTGTGACCTTCCAGTTCCTCTAATAGCATAGATTGTTCAATCTCATCATACATTGCTGATATCATTTCATCATTGTCCTCTTTACCAAAGACATATGCCAAATTCCTCTTGCCTTCATCCCTTTTACCAATCTTATAAAGGTACCTTGGTGATTCACAAATGGTTACACAAAGTAGAAGAACGGCCAAGGCGAAGATCATCTGGGTTGCAATTGGAAGTCTCCACTTAATATCACCAGATGTGAAAGATAATCCATATGTTATCCAGTAAGCGTAAACGAGTCCAATACCGACAAACAGTGCCTCCGAGCAGACAAGACGACCTCTCACAGCCTTATCACAGTTTTCAGATTGATACATAGGAACAGTAGACGTCTCTAACCCAGTACCAAGACCACTAACAAATCTTCCAATCATCAGATGTGGTACACTATATGCACTTGTCTGAAGTGCAACTCCGACAAGAATTAGTAGCATTGCAAATATGATATTCAAACGTCTTCCAAAAATATCACCAATGAAAAAATTCAAGATACAACCAAAGAAGCAACCAAGAGTATAAATCGACACTATAATACCAAGGAAAGAACCCGTTGGGTGCTCGAAAGTATTAAGGAATTCCTCCCCATTTGTCAAGTTACCCATGACACCTTGTTCAACACCAAAGAGAATGAATGCCAGTTCACAAGTAAACGTAATAGCATAGCTGATCTGTTTACCAGGCTTCCAAAATGATCTACCATCACCAATGTAATAATGCAATAGCTCCAAAAGCCCCATTATGTCGTCAATGTGATTATCTACTTAAATATTTTCTGGAGCAGCAGCACATGTACCTCAGTTATATTGGGTTCTTTAAATACAAAACAACATCTGCAAAAAGTACACGTATGTGGGGTATCTTCATCAATAATCAGGAATTTCTTGGATCACAATCGACCAGAGGCTATCTTTAACCCCAGTTTTAGCGCTCATATTGGACCCCTTGTAAAGATCGATGCAACTGTGGAGCGTCGTAACCCCCCTAAATCTTTTAAGGTGTAAAGTTTCAGTAGAAATGTGGGGAAGCGTAAAAACTGACATCAACCATCTACGTTAATTACCTCAGACCCATTGATCATCGTCTATTCAATAAACGTTCTGTAAGAACTTACCCGACAGAATAACCGAAAGTGATATGAAGGTGTTCAGCCTATTGAGTCCCAAGATGTCAGGTTATAGGTCAAGCTCTTCCACACATCCGGTGGTAATTCGTTCGATTGTAACGGATCCATGAAACCAGTGTCTGGGATATGCTCTAAAGTAGGCGGTGACAACGAGAATGTATTTGTGATTGTGTTCAAGAGCACTGTATTAGGACTCGTTTCTGTAACCATCGAAGCCTCCGCCTCTTGGCCTGAATCTTCTCGACCGGTCGTTTCCCTTATCTTCTCAAATAGACTATCAAGTTCTTTGAATCTGATCTCATTCTCCAATGCTGTGAAGTTACCAGACTCACACATAGCCCTGTTTAAGTCTCTTCCAATTGAAACGAGTCCTTCGTGACCAGAGGTCATGTAAAGTACTAACAAAGATGAGAAGAGGTAACGAGCATCCCAAAATCCAAATTGAGAAAACATACCAATTTCACGTAATTGATGTAGAATAGTAATATTTGAAGTTGCGGCACTGACACATTTCTTAATAGCTTGTGGGTCACCAGTGTGTTGTCCCATAAAGGTTGAAAGTAATAGAGGACGGATTGTAATTATCATTATTTGATTGAGCCTCAAATAAAGATTTGCTGTAGTTCTATCATTAGGGGTAATAATGGATGACTTCATCTTCTCTGGTAGAGCTTGCTGAAAGTTTGAAAGTTTTGTAAGACATGTCAAAAGGTCGGATATGGTCTTCTTTACTGTTGGTTTATACACCGTCTTCATTACAAAGATGATGATCTGACTCAGTTCACTACTTAATTTCAGAATATCTGTCTTGAAACCATCTTTCAGATTGACATATGGTTCAATTGGTTGCGTGATATCATCACTATCAACATGCATAGGTTGGCCGAGTTTTGCAGTCCATATCACATCCATACATTGACAAGTCCACCATAATCTTCGACGGTGTTCTTGTTCTTGGACTGGTAAGTACGGTGCTCTTCTGTGTAATCCCATTACAAGTGCAGATCTGATGGCCGTTCCATAGTAAACATATGCGGTGTGTGATTTGTTGAGTCCCTGTTGATAAAATGCAATTAGCAAAAGAGTTTGAATAAATTTTGTTGTTGGTTCCTCGTAGTAAGGATTAAACAATTTGAGTGCCATTTTGAAGTAATTTATACCAGGTGTCTGTTCAGATGATTTCTCATTCATATATTGTTGTCCAAGTGCCATAATTACAAAGAGATATGATAGGTCTTGGCCCGTCTCATAGATCCTTGAGACCTCTTCAGCAACTGTGGTTGTCTGATCGAAGAGGTAGTACTCCTGACCTATAAAAACCATCACTTTCTCCATTAAAAAAACTGCATATTCTTGGTTGGGTAGCGGTACATCTGGTGTTACTGTGTCTTTATAATAATATCTCATAGAGTTTGATTGGTCAATGTCAATGTCTAGAAAAGAATAAAGTGAACTGTCAGTGGTTCCTGTTGTTTGGAAAACATTTTCATTCAACACGACATCGGGTGTATTTGATTTCGAACGACCTTCAAGCTCCATAATCCTCTTTTGAAGTTTAACAATGTCAGATTCATGAACTCTAACAACACGATCCCTCTCTGGATAATCACAGGGTTTTGAGGCCATCAGACAGTTCCGACACACCGGCTTCTCACCGGAACATTTGATCTTGTGCGATCTACAACGGTGACATGCTAAATGTGATCTTCCGGTTGACTTTACCGAGAGATATTGGATTTTTTCCATTATTTTGTATATCTCTCGCTCAGCTTTTGTGAGGATCCTTTGTGTCTTTGTGTGTGAGTCAATTGTGTTATTATCTCAGTTAGGTGCGGTCGGAGTACAACTCCGTTAGGAAGGCGGAGCGCGGAGTACAAGAGGGGCACACTAGGCGAAACACCCTAGCACCTCAAAAGGAGCCTTAGCAGTTTTTACTTATTTAACAATTCAATTGTTTTATTTATATCAGTCTATATTTCTTTTAAGCAAAGATAGGGTTGATCTCTTCTCTTGGAGCTGCAAGTGCAGAGAAGCCTCTCTTCAAGAATTTACCATCACCAGGGGTTCCTGTAACACCGCCATTGTCTCTATCCCAAACAACAGATCCTCTGAGAACGGTGAATCTTGGCCAGTTGGTGAATTTCATACCTTCAAATGGTGTGTAGTCAATGTCATGGTTAAGCATGGAGTTTGTCAAATTGAACTCTTCCATTTTACCCTTTGGATACCACACTGTAATATCAGCATCCATTCCGATACCGATGGTACCCTTCTTATCAGCCAAACCGTATAACTTGGCAGCATTAGTCGAACAAAGCTCAACAAATCTCTGTGGAGATATTCTACCGGTCTCAACACCGTAACAGAAGAGCAATGGCATTCTGGTCTCAACACCTGGAAGACCATTTGGAACTTGCTTATAATGTGGAAGTCCATTAACAAGTCCTAATTTCTTACCTTGAGGGTGGTCATAGATAGATGGGGCATGGTCACTAGAGAAGACAGTAACAGTACCGTTTTGAATCTTTCTCCAAACACCATCCAAATCACTCTGATTGTGTCTTAAAGGTGGAGAACAAATGTATTTGGCACCCTCAAAGCTATCCTCAGGGTTTGTATGATGACAACAACCTCCCTTCAAGTAGTCACTTGTCAAGAATAAATACTGTGGACAAGTCTCAGCAAAGATTGGAGTCAAGTTATTCTGTGCTCTTTGAACATGTCCTAAACCTTCCTCAGTTGACATATGAACAATCAAAATTGGAATATCAATAAACTTTGCTAAAGAGATAACCCTATAAGATGCCTCATCTTCTGCGACCTTTGGTCTTGATGCAGCGTGGAAGTAAGGATCAGTCATGTTCTTCTCCAAGAGTTTCTCATTAATAAAGTCAATAACATCTGCATTCTCAGCATGGATCATTGTGGTGATCTTCAATTTTCTTGTCTCGAGCAAGATATCCAGTAATTGAGCGTCATTAAGTCTGTATCTTGGATACGTTGTGTAGACCTTAATACTTGTAATACCTTCCTCAATCACATGTGGCAATTGTTTAATCATCTCAGCATTAGGGTCAGCAACAATCAAATGGAAACCGTAGTCACAATGAGGTCCCTGTGCAGCTCTAGTGTGATACTCAGCAACAACATCTGTTAAATTTTCAACACCTTTGTTCTGTGTTGCGAATGCCAAAATGGTAGTGGTTCCTCCTGCAATAGCACTCTTTGTACCGCTTTCAAATTTACCACCGGTTGGATTATTATCCTGGTCCAAATGGACATGACTATCGATACCACCAGGGGTGATATATCCACCCTGAGCATCGATAACTTTGGTACCTTCGAGAGGGTCAGTGGTCATTGTCTTGATAACACCATCTTTGATACCGATGTAAACGGAAGGTGGCAGGATATCGGAAGCTGTAACGATGTAACCGTTATGAATGACAAGGTCGAACATTGTACTTTGAAGAGAAAAAGATAATTACTAGAAGAAGAATGGGAAAAGGAAAAAGTAAAAGGGGAGCGCGCCTAGTTTATTTAAAGTGTTACGGAGATCTGGGGTAAACTTGATCGGGCAACCGCTAAAACTTCTCCGGTCGGCTTTACAGTAGTAAGATGTTCGGACTCGATTTATATAAAGACCGATATAATGAGATATCATTGGTAAGACAGTGAATCTAGTTTTTGTAAATTAGTTGAAGCTAACGATATGAAGAATATTGAGGATTTGCCATCTGTTGGTGATGGTGATAAGATTAAAGTGTTATTACTTAATCCCAATGCAACAGAATTGATGACTATGAACTGCCTTAAGATGGCATATGAACATCTTGCACCTGATGTAAAATTATACGGTTACACTGCACCAGAACCATCTCCTAGTACTATTGAGTGTCACTTAGATGGTGTCTTGTCATCTGCTGTTTCTTTTAAAGATTCATATGATTACATTGGACAAGTTGATGCGGTTCTGGTTGCTTGCTTCTCAGATCATCCATTGACAAATTGTCTGCGAGAAGAATTTGATATCCCTATTGCTGGTATATTTGAAACTGCTATTTACACTTCTAGACTAATTGGTGGTAAATTTGGAATATTGACTACGGTACAAAGATCCTCAATTAGACATGGGCATTCGGTTAGAGCAATGGGCCTTGACGGTTTTTGTGCTGGTCTTCTCAGTACAAACTTGAAAGTCGCAGAATTGCATACAAAACCAAGGGAAGAAGTTCTGTCACTAATGGCAGAAGCTGCACTGAAACTTGTTGGTCAAGGAGCCGATTCAATTATTCTAGGTTGCGCCGGTATGTCAGATATGCAACAAGCGGTTACCGATGCTGTTAGTGACCAAGGGGTGCAAGTCATCGATGGTGTTGTTACTGGTATCAATATGTTAACAGGGTTGGTGAGATCCGGTATCAAAACCTCTTCAATGGGTCTTTTCTCTAGTAGTAAAGAGGCTAGGGAAACTAGAGGTCAAAATTATATATAAACTTCTAATTTAAATGCTTTTTTTTCCAATGATTGTATAACACTACGCGTTGTGATGCGCCTCAGAACTTATACGCGATATCGGAGAAGGCAATCCGAGACTCCGCGCTCTTCTATTTAAGTATCTCTGTTTGTCTTCTTCTCTCTCTCTCTCTTTTTCTCTCGTCCATCCAATTATAAATAAATTCACTTCATTTAAGATGACAGCAGAGAAGAAACCAAGGATCTTATATGTCCCTTGGGATAATCCAGTACATGATGACGAAGCATGGAGAACTTTGAATGACAATTTTGAGATCGTTGTCTATGACTTTGATACTGTTGAGGACTATATGGATGAGTTACGCAAGCCTGATCATGGTAAGATTGGTAACATAGATGCCGTTTGTCGTTCCACTTGGCTTAAATCAAGTCCATATTTGCATCATTATATCTTGAGAGATGAGGCTGTTAGATTGTTACCAAAGTCTTGTAAGATTGTAGCTCAATCTGGTCATGGTTATGATATTGTTGATGTTGATTATTTGACCTCTCGTGGTGTTGTCTTCTGTAATTCACCAGATTCATGTTCAAGAGCTACTGCTGATGTTGGTATTTATTTGGTTTTATCAGCATTTAGATACCTCACCTTCGCTGAACATTGTGTAAGAACACCTGGTGCTTATTATGACTCTCAGGTTATAGCTAACATTGCAGAGGACCCCAACGGTAAAACCCTTGGTATTATTGGACTGGGTGATATTGGTATGTTGGTAGCCAAGACATGTCAAAGTTTTGGTATGAATGTGATTTATCATAATAGAAAAGATAAAAACGTTGAAGGCATGACATACTGCCCAAGTATTGATGATCTATTTGCACAATCAGATTGTATATTGGTTTTATGTCCATACACTCCAGAGACTCGCCATTTAATCAACGCTGACTCCTTCAAGAAGATGAAGCAAAAGGTTCGTCTTGTGAATATTGCAAGAGGACCAATTGTTGAAGAGAAAGCTGTTATCGACGCCCTTGAGAGTGGTCAGTTGGTCGGTGCAGGGTTTGATGTCCATGAATTTGAACCAAGAATTCATCAAAAGTTATTAGATAACTGGAAAATAACTTTAACACCACACGCTGGTGCTTGTACTAGAGATAGTTTCCAAAACTTCGAGAAGAAGTGTGTGAAGAACCTCATGCAATACTTCTACGAAAAAACTACACCTCATACAGCAATTAACAAAGAAGTTTACATAAATCAACATCAGTAATAGATATATTATATACTAATCATCTTATTGTAAAACATTATAGTTAACTCGCAAAATTGAAAACTAGAAAACCAACCCCTTCCTCGTATGGACTAACCCCCTTACCCTGCCCTCCCCCTTGCCTAGGCATAATGCTAGCCGATCGGAAAAGTCTGCTTGGATCTCCGAGCGCTAACCCGATTATCGTTATTATTGTGACACCATTAATGAACCCGATAGTAACAATCTACGCAATTCCCCGATCTATTAACTAAGCTGCTTAGTTATTTTACAGCAAGAAATGGTACTGTTGTGAAATGATATGATCTGCTGATTAGGGGGTTTGTAGTGTTATCGTTTTTTTTTGCAGTCGGAGATTAAAAAAAAAAATCCGGTAGGGTCCGTCTGTGCATCGCTTCCATAATTAATTACCTTTTTAATATAAAGAGGTGGATGTCCATCGCGCAGAAGATAAACAATTAAACATAGAAGGGTGGATATATAAACCGTTATTTACACACATACGTTTTATGCTATCGCTATCAGATATTAAAAAGAGATTGGAGCTACCTCTCTCTGAGGGCACTTACTCCGATGGTGTATTACACTCAAACAAAGACTTGGACCCTGTACCACAATGGTCTGATCAAAGAAAATGGATGTGGTTCAGTAACTTAGGATTTTGGATTGCAGAAGCAATGTCAATTTCCATGTATCAAGTTGCTTCTTCGAGTATATCACTTGGTTTGTCGCCTGGATTGGCTATTGCTGCTATTATCTGTGGTCACGTACTTGTTTGTATCCCTGCTATGCTCAATGCTATGGTCGGTGCTAAATATGGACTAGGGTTCCCAATGTTGATGAGATATACAGCTGGTGCTGCTCCAGGATTTTCGGGTGCTCATATAATGGTGGGTATTAGAGGTGTGGTGTGTATCTTATGGACAGGTACACAAACACTGCTATTGGGTCAGTGTATTCAATCTATGCTCCAAGCTATCTGGCCATCTTTTAAACACTTCAAAAACCGTCTCCCAGATAGTGCAGAGATCACAAGTGCAACCTTATTATGTTTCTTCCTTGGTGTCTTTGCTCAAATCCCAGCATTATACTTAACTGTTAACCAATTACGTTTCCTCTTTACTGTTAAGGTCATCAGTGGAGTCTGTTTCACCATTGTGTTATTTGCATGGGCGGTGCATGGTGCTCATGGATTTGGTCCTATCTTCAATCAGGGAACAAACATCACCGATGGAACACCAACAGCAGTGGTTTTCTTTAGATGTATGGTCTCTGCTATTGGTCCAAAGGCCACATTGGCTTTGAACATTTCTGACTTCACAAGATACTCTAAAAAGCCAAAACAAGTTTGGTGGCCACAACTCTTTGGTCTTGTTATCCTGGTGTCGATTTGTGGTCTCTTGGGAATCATCGTCACATCCGCTACTGAAGTGATATATGGTGTTAAGACTTGGAATCCATTACAAGTTGAATTGTTATGGGAAAATAGAGCTGCTCAATTCTTCGCATCTTTGATGTGGGCTTTTGCAACTTTGATGACAAATATCTCTGCTAACACTGTTAGTTTCAGTTACGATTTAGCTTTGTGGTTCCCACGTTGGATCAACCCAAGACGTGGTGCCTATGTTTGTTTGATTCTCGGTATTGTGTCATGTCCTTGGTACGTTCAGAACTCCGCTGCTAGTTTCTCTGCATTCCTTGGTGGTTATTCAATGTTCTTGGGTCCAATTGCAGGTATTATGTGTGTTGATTACTACATTTTAAGAAAAAGACAAATTAATGTTCCTGGTCTCTACAAACATGATGGTCCATATAGATTCTACCATGGTTTCAACCCAGCTTGTTTCATTGCATTCATCTGTGGAATCACACCTAATTTACCAGGTTTGGCCTACGTTTGTGGTAATACCAATGTTCCTATTATGGCTTACTACGTCTATTCATTCTCTTATGTTACAGGAACCTGTGTCTCCGCTATTGTTTACTATTTGATCTGTAAATTCCTCCCTCAGGTTTGGATGGCTGATTTGGAGCACTTTGAGCATGATCCTGGTAACACATTGGAAAAGCCATTGGAAGAATATGAAGGTATGGAAATGGTCTCTACTTCCTCTGCGTCTAAAGACCAAGTCTTTGTCCATACCAAATTAGATTGATTTTTTTGTATATTTTGCTGTTAATTTGAAATATTATTTGCTTTCTAAAATAATCGTAATATAAAGCTTGAACTGTTTTCTGTACATATGTGTATTATTTTTCTCTTAATGTCACTGAAATTTGTTTTCTGGTGTCTAAAAGAGCAGTCCAGTTCAACATCTACTACTTTTCCTACTATGCTTATTACTTAAGAGAATCTATAATATAAATCTAAAAACAGATTAAGCCTTGTATGGTGTCTCGATAGAGCCTTTCTGTGAAATCAATCTACCGTAGAGCTCTGGACGACGATGTCTAGAGAAGTCAAACATTTTCTTCTTACCATTAACAGCTTCGTCTAAATCAATCTCAGCCAAGATAACCTCATCATCTTCCGTTTTAGCTTTAGCAATGACCAATCCATTTGGATCTACAATGATTGAACCGGCAATCAAATCCTGACCATCCTCAAGACCACACTTTGCAACAGATACAGCGAAACAAGAATTGAAGTAAGCATTGGCAGTAGTTGACAATTCACTATGATATAATCTTGTTTCTTTGTTCTCTTTAGCTCCAAAGAGAGCAGTTCCATTTCCAGTAGTATTGTAACCGTTTAAACAGAGATCCATACCTTGCAATGCATAGTCTCTCCAAGCTTCTGGCCATCTTCTATCATTACAAATGAGCATACCCATAGTGGAATCTATCCATTCTGGATTGGAGTGATAAGCTGGGAAGCCCAAATCACCGTACTCGAAGTATCTCTTCTCTAATTGTTGGAATGCGATACCTTCAGTTGGTTCAACGAAACCAGGTAAATGAGCCTTTCTATACTTTTGGACCAATTTACCTTGATTATCAACAAGGATGTAAGTATTGAAATGATGACCATCATCAGTCAACTCAGCATATCCAAGGACGAACCCGATCTTTAGTTCCTTAGCAGCATCAAACAATGGCTTAACAGTCTCAGACTGTGAGATATCACCTTTCTCGAAGTAGGAATCAACTTCCTCTTGAGATTCAATGTACCAACGTGGGAAGAATGAGGTTAAACAAAGTTCTGGGAACACAGCAAGGGTGGCACCACCTTCAGAAGCCTCTTTCAAGAGCTTTATTAATCTTGCGACAGTTTCTGTCTTTGGTGTAGCCTTCTGGATGGGACCAACTTGGATACCGGCAATTGTAAACTTTCTAACACCCATTATAATTCTCTTGCTTAGACGTTTGGAATTTGAGTATAAATTGATAGATTGGTGAAGAGTTTGAATTTCAATAGAGAAAAAATGTGTTTTTTATCTTCAACCCCAGGTTAATAGATAGGGACTCCCCGGAGATCTCTCGCAACTTCTCCGAGTGATCGGGAAGTCCTCTCTCGAAACTTGTAGCGCAAGCCTTAGCTGTTTGGTGGTTGTAACTCGGTCATATTTGTATCGTTTCCCGGATAATAGAAAACGATGTTAACTATCTGTAAAGAGTTAATAGATCTGTTACGGAGAATGTGGCCGTGATCCCCGTGCAATTAATTCTATTGAGCGGAGCTTGAGCCACACTTTTTTATTTTTTTAGATTAAAAGCTCCAACGACAGTGACACATTTCCACCAAGATGAAACTTTTTTCTTGAATAAGAGTGATGATGAACTTCACAGATGGCGAAACAAGATGGTTGTGAGACCATTAAAAAGGAAGATGAGTTAACCGAGCTTGAATTGATGGATGATGATGCTTTCTACTCGAGGTTCTCTCCACAAAGGAAGAGACTTATCGTCGCAATAGTATCACTCTCATGTTTCTTATCCCCATTGAGCACAATGTCTTTTTTGCCTGCTGTCTCTATTATAGCTGAAGAGTTTGGAACTACGGGTACAGTCATCAACGTTTCAAATGCGATTTATAATTTGATGATGGCCATATCCACAGTCGCTATTTCACCACTTGGTTCGATCTACGGTAAAAGGATAGCTTTCTTGGTCTCGCTAACGTTATTTCTTATATGTACTGTATTGACCGGACTATCACAGAATTTGGCAATGTTCTTTGTCTTTCGTGCTCTTTCTGCCCTCTTTGGAACTCTGCCGTTCTCCGTCGGTTCACAGGCACTTGCTGATATCTACAAACCAGTTGAGAGGGGCAATGCCCTAGGGTTGTCACTCTTAGGGTCTCAACTTGGACCAGCATTGGGTCCTGTTCTGGGTGGTATCATCGTCACCTATACAAGCTGGAGAGTCATCTTTTGGGTACAGACTGGACTAACAGCTATGGACTTGGTGCTAGCGGTGATGTTCCTGCCCGAGACCTCAAGGGTCACAGAATTGACATTGAAAAGAAGGTATTCCTCTAAGAAGGTATGGTTTGTCACATATAACCCACTGCGAGTACTAATTAACGTTTTCAGATATAAGAATTTGACCTTGGCTGGTATGATATCTGTGTCTATCCATTATAACATGTTCTCGCTACTGACTCCCATTAGGTATGTCGTCGATCCACGTTTCAACCTAACAAAACCAGTATATGGTGGTCTTTTCTACTTAGCACCCGGTCTGGGTTATGTTACAGGTGCGTTCATTGGTGGTAGATGGGCAGATTATACCGTAAGAAGATATATTAGACTCAGAGGTCGTCGTATACCGGAAGATAGATTAAGGAGTATGGTATGGGCATTAGGAATTGTTATTCCTTCGACCACCGTTATATACGGGTGGTGTCTGGACAAAGAAAAGGGTGGAATGGCACTGCCTATAATAATGCTTTTCCTTGGGGCAATGGCCCAAACAGTGTGTTACCCTAGTGTTAACACATATTGCGTCGACTCGATGCCTCAACTTAGAGGTGATGCCATCGCAGGAAATTACTTTGTTAGATTTGTTGCCGCAGCTGTCAGTTCTGCATCTGTGCTCCCTGAGTTGAATTCGATTGGCGTTGGCTGGACTTGTACTATTTCTTCTTTGCTTCTCTGTTTAGGTTCCCTTTGTTGTGTATTGTTGATATCCTACGGCGAAAAGTTGCGTCTTGGCGCAGATAATCAGGGGTAACTTAATACTTAAAATAAAATGTTATTACTAGTTGAACGTAAACTTACAGTAAAGTGAACAATAAAAGCAAAGCTTCCCAAGATATCTCGCTAGAAGTTAATAATATGTCCACAATTCAACGCATGGATCTCCGCCCCCTCCACTTTAAGGTAAGTCATTTATGATCTTGCCCGAGAATCTTCACGAATTTTACAGATCTCGGGGGTCGGGGGCATTTTATAAATATCTTTTCAACCTCCTCGTTTAACAATCTTTTTTTAAAAAAAGACTGCAAAGGGACAAAAGATGGATATCGAAGAAGTTCTATCTCAATTGACACAACCGGAGAAGATCTCCCTCGTCTCTGGTGGAGATTATTGGCACACTCAACCAATCCCAAGGCTTAATGTCTCAGCTATAAGAACATCAGATGGTCCTAATGGTATAAGGGGACAGCACCATTTCAACTCTACGCCTACTGCATGTGTCCCTGTTGGAACAGCATTGGGATCCACGTGGAATAAGCAATTACTGTTTGATGTTGGTAAATTACTCGATAAAGAATCAAGAGCAAAAGGTGTGCATGTTGTACTTGCACCTACGGTGAATATCCAAAGAATCCCTAATGGTGGCCGTGGATTTGAATCATTTGCAGAAGATCCGTTACTCTCTGGTGAATTGGCATCTAGCTATATCAATGGTCTTCAAGAAGATGGTCTTGCTGCTACTATTAAGCACTATGTGTGTAATGACCAAGAGAATGAACGTTTCTCATCAAACTCAATTGTTTCTGAACGTGCTCTAAGGGAGATTTATCTTAAACCATTTGAGATTGCAATTAAGAAGTCCAATCCAAAGGCAC
Source organism: Petasospora americana (assembly GCA_003708795.3). Lineage (NCBI taxonomy): Eukaryota > Fungi > Ascomycota > Saccharomycetes > Phaffomycetales > Wickerhamomycetaceae > Petasospora > Petasospora americana. The sequence continues at coordinate 201,393 of PPOA03000019.1, read as the reverse complement.
TTATGACTTCATATAACAGAGTAAACGGCACTCATTGCAGTGAGCATCAACATTTATACGATATCCTTCGAAAGGAATGGGAGTGGGAAGGAACGGTGATCTCTGACTGGACAGGTACCTACTCAACATCCGAGGCAATGAATACAGGCTTGGACCTCGAAATGCCAGGAACAGGTCGTTGGAGAGGAGTTGCTTTGAATCATGCACTATTTGCTAAAACTGTCACTCAAGAAAAATTGGATGAACGTGTTCGAAATGTCCTGAAGTTGGTGAAGTCTGTGGAAAACTCTGGTGTCCCTGAGTTTGCACCAGAGACGAAGAGAAACACACCAGAGGACAGAGCACTGTTAAGAAGAGCTGCTGGTGAGGCTATTGTTCTTTTAAAGAACAAAGTTTTGCCTCTCAAGAAAGACGTCAAGACGTTGGTAATTGGTCCTAATGCCAATTATGCCGCTTATTCGGGCGGAGGTTCGGCACTGGCAACACCTTATTACTCTATTTCACCATTGCGTGCTATTAGAGAGAAACTTGGGGATGATTTAGTCGAATATGAATTGGGTGCTTTTAACCATAGATATTTGCCTACTTTGATGAATCAACTATTCTTGGAAAATGGTGAGAACGGTACCCTGATTGAGATTTATAATGAACCACCTACTGATGAAAACCGTAAACCATTTGATGTGGTTAAGTACACCAATATCAATTACTTCAGAATGAATGACTACGTTCATGAAGGTCTGAAAGATAAAAATATCTTTTATGCAGACCTAACATCTACATTCATCCCAGAGCATGATGGTGAGTATGAATTTGGTGCTGCTGTATTTGGTACTGCTAAACTGTTTATTGATGGAGTCTTAGTAGTTGATAATTGTACTAAACAAACACGTGGAGAGTCTTTCTATGGTTTAGGAACACCAGAGGTTAAGGGAACATACAAGGTTACAAAGGGTCATAAATATCAGTTGAAGATTGAGTTTAGTTCCGGTGCTACTTCACCTTTGAACGGTACCGTCAATGCCACATTCTATGGTGGTGGTGGTCTTAGATTTGGTGGTATCCCAAAGATCAGTGATGAGAAGGCACTTGCAGATGCCTGTTCAAAAGCAGCTCTATTTGATCAAGTTGTTGTGATTACTGGTTTGAACCAGGACTATGAATCTGAAGGTGCTGATAGAACTGACTTGAAGATCCCAGGTTTATCAGATAAGTTGATTCAAGCTTTGACCAAAGTAAATGATAAAGTCGTTGTCGTTGTGCAAGCTGGTACCCCAGTGGAAATGCCATGGGTCAGTGATGTTGATAATTTGATCTATACCTCATATGGTGGTAACGAGACGGGTAGCGGAATAGCAGATGCTCTATTTGGTGATGTTAACCCATCGGGTAAGTTGCCTTTAACCTTCCCAATAAGATTTGAAGATACACCATCGTTTATCAATAACACAACTGATAACAACAGGGTTCTATATGGTGAAGATATCTATGTCGGCTATAGATACTTTGAAAAGACTAAGAAATCTGTTCTGTTCCCATTCGGATACGGCTTATCATATACAACTTTCAGTTTATCATCTCTTGAACTGGAGTTGACAGAGGGATCCATCGATCTCTCTACAACCGTGACAAACACAGGTGACACGGATGGTTCTGCAGTTATTCAAATTTACGTTGGTGCTGACTCTCCAAAGTTCCAAAGAGCATTGAAAGAGTTGAAAGGCTTTGAAAAGGTTCATTTAAAGGCAGGCGAATCTCAAGTCGTATCATTGTCTTTGAACCTTCTTGAGTCTACAGGGTTCTTTGATGAAACAAAGGAAAAATGGGTCTCTGAAAGAGGTCATTACACTCTATACGCTTGCCAGTCTAGTGATGATACAAATGGCTTAACCAAGAAATTCTTTGTTGAAAACACAGTTACTTATTAAGTCTGATCCCAGAATTCTTCTAAATCCCTTGCTCTAAACTTCATGGACCAACCAGTCGTAGTCTCAATCTTCTCTAATAGATCTAATACCATGCGATGTTCATCCTTATGTGTAAGTAGTTTTCCGGCAACGTAAAGACTCTGTACGGAGTTATTCCAGCAGCCATGATGATCATTATGAATGCTAATAGCACAAACTTGCTTAGCATGCCAGGTTGCTGGTTTAAAGGTCTTTGTATCGATCTTATAGCCCCTTGGCTTCACCTCGTAGAGTAATATTATAGCCATATGGTATAGCTGGTTACTGGATATAGCAGGACCATTATCGTATAGGACTTCTGGGAATGGACTTGAATCAAATTCAATTATCGCTTTCATTTGTTCAGGTCTCTCTGAGTGCCACTCATTCACTTCTTTCCATATAATCTCCCATTCTCTATCAAATTTACTTGAGTTATCACTTGAGATTAAGTTCAATACCCTCGAGCACAGGAAGACCATATAATTCGCATACATATCAATAGATTTTTCCCTGGAGAACAGTTCCTTTGCCTGGTAAACAGAAACATTTGCAGGTAGCCATTTTTCGCTCTCTATCATTGTATTTTGTTCACCAACAACTCCACTGTTAACATCCATACGTGCAAAGCACCAGAACAGTGCCCTTTCGTACTTTGAGCTGAAACCATTGATTTGCATGGCTTTAAATAGTGAAGCACAACCTTCAATGTGGTACCTCCATTTTTCAGGTGAAACTGACATCATTTCAATGACACATAATAGGACACACGTTGATATCGTCGTGAGGTCTGGTGCAGTTTTAACAGATGGTATTAAGTGTCTTAAAGAATGCTGGTAAAGGATCTTGGACTTCGATGGGTCATAACTTGGATCTGTTTTCTCCTTTTGTCTTGCACTTAGTGCCAGTACAGCGTATCTTAAACCTTTCGAAGCTTTTGATAGCTGTGTAGTCTCCAGTCCAAACTGTCTTGATAGATCAAACATGTCCAGCCATGGTGCAACATTATATAGATATGTCTTTAACAGCATTTTTTCCTCTTGCGGCGTTAGGAATGATATCGCCTCCGGGTCTTGAGGTGAGTAAGCTACCTGTGGAACCTCTAAGGGCAATGCGGAGCCCATCTCCAAGTTTGACGCATTTGCAAACATGTAGTCTCTCAAAGTACTCTTGAGATCATCATATTCTAGAAGATTAAAGTCTGTAGAGTTCAGAAGGAACGGGAACTCGACGTCTGTAGCGATATTCCTTTGTTCTGATCGTTGTTGCTGCTGCTGATTGTTATGAAGATGTCCCGGCGATACCTCAGATGAGACACTATCCTTATGGGACCCGTCAGATATATAGCTTTGGGCTGGTGATCGACCATTTGCAAGGACATTCATCCACGAGATATCATGTGCTGCTTTTGTTGTTGTCTCTGTGGCAAGGGAATTGTCTATAGATTCAAGGTTTCTTGAATAAGTATCAATGGCTTGCAGCTCTGTCATGTTTGGTGAGTCCTCCGATTTACTAGACGGAGGTCCGCTGACTCTTCTCTTCTTATTCTTAGCAGGGGCAGTAGTGTCAGGCCAATCACACTGCTCAAATCTTTGTGAGCAAGCTTTACAAATCGGTTTTTGTTCATCACATTTCTTGTGTTTCTTGCGACAGTTATAACACCCAGTTCTTACGCGTTTCTTCACCTCACGAGTCTCGTCTCTGTGAGAGACAGACGAGTGCTCTTGTAGTGTTACCGTCTGTGACATCTTTTGACTCCGCCCTTGCTCTGCTTCCTTTTCTGCTTTGCCCTTTTCTTCTCCTTTTTTTCATTCTTTCCTTTGTGTTTTGAAGGGTCAGGTTTGGTACTCCCCGCGTCGAGGAAAGCCGCATCAGGCCGGTCCCCGGATTCGGAGTCAACTAGGGTCTAGAACCCTAAACAGCGGAGTGCTACGTCTTTTAGTTGACGTGTAGCGTCGTATTTGTAGAACGTTTTTGTGTTATTTAAGGTGCTATAGCTTATTAGAAGCACATTAAAGCTTTTTGGAAACTTTTAAACACCATATATCAATCATACCACCTCAGTTTCTGAAGATGCATGGGTCTGGGGAAGTTGCCTTCATTAATGCGTAGCCTAATTTGTGGGACTGCAGAGACTAAAATGTGCTATAAAAAGCTCAGACCATTTTTTGTTGGTCTTTGGTGCCTAGAAAAGGATAGAACATCACGTATTTTGTTCTATTATACATAAAAACCAGATATTATAGATAAATATGTAATAATTATACTATATAACATGAAATTCCATAATAGTTTTTACTTAATTAGATGAAGTATATATTAATTTTGAAATTTTGAAATCGCCAAAAATCGAGCGTCTCTTCCAACAAAACTCGACTTGAAAATGCCACAATTTATAATAAATTTCAGAAAACCTTTGAATTATAGACTTTTCTTTATCAATTAAAGTTCTTTGAACAAACTAAAAGCATATTTGAAAGTTTAAATGCTTGAAATTGCATCTTTAACATGCTTATAATCTTACTCCATGTAACCTATAGATTTCTGTATGGTGTCCAGGTGTTATTTGACTCATGGCTGCCTCTACATGGTACTTTTCATTGGTCTTTTGGCTGAACTATAGAATTGAATTTTTCTTTTTGATTAATTATCAGCGTATTATTATATAACTACTAATTATAATTACTTACCCTTCGTGTTCAAGTCTTGGAAATCCCACATCAGTTCAGGTTGAGATTGAACAGCCTCAAAGTAGCTCTTCACCGTGTCAGCTATAGCTTGAGAGTTGAAGCCAAAATAGTCATAACAATCAGCACCCGGTAATGATTTACCAAATCTTTGTAAAGAAATACCTGCTGTAGCATATCTTTCCCAACCATTCGGTGCGTATGCCTCAATAATAACAGTTGGAATATGTCCTCTTTGCAACAATGATTTTTTATATTCTGTTGATTGTTTTTCAAACAAAGATTGACAAGGGAAAGAGAGAACACGAGTTCTGACACCTAATTTATTCAATTTCTCTGCAGATTCAACAGCAAATTTCATCTCTGATCCAACACCGATCAAGTTCAGCTGTGGATCCTCAACATCAACGTATATATAACCACCTTTACCAACCATGGAACGTTTGGAGTACTGTGGATATTGTGTAAGATTCTGTCTCGACAACGATAGGATAGTTGGTGCATTTCTTGAACTGATTGCAACTTCCCAAGCACCAGCAACTTCTTCATTATCACAAGGACGGATATACAATAATTGTGGCATAGCACGATACAAGGCAGGTAATGCGATAGGCTGATGAGTTGGACCATCTTCACCGGTACCGATAGAATCATGCGTAGCAACATGGATAGCTTGAAGTTCGGATAAAGCACCATATCTAACTGCAGGAGCAGCATACATGTAAAACATGAAGAAAGTGGAAGTAACTGGGATGAATGTACCTTTGTTATAAGCCGCAATACCATTAGAGATAGCTGCCATTGCATGTTCTCTAATTCCATAATGGATATAACGACCTTTATAAGTACCATTTTGGCCACAAGTGGTAGAGATCAATGGGTTTTGGAAATCAGATTTCTTATCCCACATCATGTTCACAGATGGTGATAAATCAGCAGTACCGACAATGAAAGAATTAACCTCTTTAGCAACTGGGTTAAAGACCAAGCCTGAACCTTTTCTTGAAGCAGTTGGGGTATCTGGAAGAATCTGAGGAATTAATGATTTCCAATCTGCTGGTAATTCACCTTTCATACGCATTTGGAATTCTTTTGCCTCAGTTGGATATCTTTCCTTATAGGTCTCTAACAATTCATACCATTCTTTCTTAATAGCGTCACCTTTCGAAGGTAAATCACCAAAGAAGTCATAAACCTCCTGAGGGACATGGTATTTCTGCTCAATTGGGAACCCATTGACTTGATGTAATCTATCAACTTCTTTCTGACCGAAAGCTGCACCATGGGCAACTGCTTGGCCTTCAACTGTAGAGCCGACTCCAATCTTTGTATGGGCATTGATCAAGGTTGGTTTAGAGTTTCTCTTTGATTGCTCCAATGCTAAGACAATAGCTTCTATATCATTGGAACCATTTGCAATCTCGATGACATCCCAATTAACAGCTTTAAATTTATCATTGATATTTTCGGTATTAGTCAAGTCAACAGAACCATCACAAGTGACTTGATTGTTATCATATATGACAGTTAAGTTATTCAAAGCCAAGTGGCCAGCTAAAGATATAGCTTCGAGGGCAACACCTTCTTGTAAACAAGCATCACCAACCATACAGAACGTATGGTTTGTTACGACTTGAATATCATCTTTGTTATAAGTAGCAGCCAAATTCTTAGAAGCGATTGCCAATCCTACAGCATTAGAGATGCCTTGGCCTAAGGCACCGGTTGTTATCTCAATACCTGGGATTTCAATCTCTGGATGACCTGGGCACAGCATATCTGGATCTTTTGAATGATAGGTCTTCAACTGCTCCATACCCATATGTTTATAACCAACAAGATGCTGGAAAACGTACTGGAATAAACAAGTATGACCATTTGAAAGCACAAATCTATCTCTGTTGAAGTAATCTGGATCATTTGGAGAGAATTTCATTGTATATTTCCATAACGCGATACCAATAGCGGCCATATCCATGGCACCACCAGGGTGACCACCATTGAATTGTTGAACCAGGTCAGCAACTAAAACCCTAATGGATCTCAAAGCAAGATCATGAATATCAGCTGTAGTCATCCTTTATCTTACTATCCTACCAAAAGAGAAGAAATAAAAGAACTGAAGAAAAATTGGGAGATATAAAAGGGCTTCCCCGAAGCTCATCTCTCGCGCTTTTGTGGGGTGCGCCAAATCTAGGGGCCAATCTGCGGTTAAATTAAGCGCTTTAAGCGACTAATGGCGGAGGTTTCTTTCAGCCGCTTTTCGAAGGAGCGAAGTTGGCTATTGCCCCCCGAGCCCTTTTAGACTGCAAGACCATGAGCTTCTATTAATGGCAAATCATTTGACATTTTAGCATTTTTTAGCAGTCCAACAGTAAATCTTCAAGACTCCGAAAATAATTTTTGTTAGGGTTTTACGCGGTGTTACCCCGGACTTTACCCGGCTGGTCATGTACACACACACAATATTAAATACACAGTAAATGTCACACAATTGATAAGAATTGAACTTAATCGAATAAAAGAGAGAATATTGTTCCGGCTCGGAGCCTTTTTCCCCCACGATCTGGAGCTTAAAATTTCAAGTTCGAGCGAGAAATTCAGCTACGCCGTTTATTTTGGGGGCGTGCGCCTAAGCAGATCCCACCCCACAACATCTTCATAATTTTTCATATTTAGTGGCTTGGGCATCCCACTTTCTCTCTCTCTCACTTTTCTCTCATTTTTTCTCTATAACTTTTATTAGACTTCAATTATGTGCCAGAGTTGTAACCCTTCCCTTCAGGTGACCCCAGACTGTAAACTCTTCATTAGAGAGAACCAGGATAAGATTCCAAGACTCCAGGCTGGTCAAGTGCTTGTGCATCCAAGAGTCACCGGTATCTGTGGTTCTGACGTCCATTTCTATAAGCATGGTAAGATTGGCCCATTGGTCGTTGATAGAGACTGTGTTCTCGGTCACGAATCTGCTGGTGATATCTTAGCAGTTGGTCCTGGTGTTACTAATGTTAAAGTCGGCGACAGAGTCGCCGTTGAGCCTGGTATCCCATGTCTTAACTGTTTCCTTTGTCTCCAGGGTGATTATAACTTATGTGAAGATGTTCAGTTCATTGGTATTCCACCTTACCAAGGTGCCATCCAAAGATACTTGGTTCATAGTGCCAAGTTCGTGCATAAGTTACCAGATAATATGACTTACGAACAAGGTGCTATCGTTGAGCCTGTCTCTGTTGGTTTCCACGGTGTCACCAGAGCTCAACTTTCTGTTGGACAAGCTCTTTGTATTGCAGGTGCAGGACCAATTGGTCTCGTTACATTGCTCTTGGGTAAAGCATCTGGTTGTACCCCAATTGTTATTACCGATTTATCACAAGAGAGACTTGATTTCGCTAAAGAGTTAGTCCCAGAAGTTTTGACTTATAAGATTGATACAAAGAAGTCCGAGAAAGAGAATGGATTTACTATTAAAAAAATGTTTGGTGAGACTGAATATGAAGCACCACCAAAAGTTCTTGAATGTACCGGTGTTGAGAATTCTATTAATACAATGGCCTATGTCGTTAGAAGATCAGGTTTGTTGCTTGTCATTGGTGTTGGTCGTGATTACATCAACAAATTGCCATTTATGCATTTATCATTGGCAGAGATTGATGTTAAGTTCATCAATAGATACCATGATACTTGGCCAACTGTTATAAAATTGATCAGCAGTGGTAACATCAAAGTTGACAAGCTGGTTACACATAGATTCAAACTGGAAGACGCTGATAAAGCTTTGAAGTTGGCATCTGATCCAAAGAATGGTTCTATTAAAGTGTTGGTTAAGGACGATGCTAAGCCTGATGTTAAGATTGTTTCCAGATTGTGAATTCACCTCATAAAATATAATAAACATATATAGTTGATAAAGAGATGTAGCCATAATACTTTATTTTAGAGTGAATGATATTATATGGGAAGTAATTCTACCGAAAAATATGAACATTTATATTCTACAGATAAATATGGAGAGCTTTTATTCAAGATGATATATAGCTAATGTTCCATGATTTAAGCAAAGATTCTGAGTGGGTGGTTTGGTAAATAGAAACCTGGGTCATTGAATCTTAAATTCTTATCCAATCCAGAGATCGTCTTCAACTCCTCTTCAGACAAGTCGAAGTCAGTGTGATTCAAATTCTCAGAAAGACGGCCAGGGTTATTGGATTTTGGAATGACACAAATACCCCTCTGAGTAGACCATCTAAGTAAGACTTGTGCTGGAGTCTTACCATGAGCCTTGGCGATCTCAGAGATAACATCATGGTTCAACAATGGGGTAATATCTGCTGCCAACTCAGAGAAGACACCTGGCAATTCCAAGAAAGATTGCGGGCCATAAGAAGAGTAAGCAGTAACAGCAATGTTTTGCTCTTTACACAATTGGATCAACTCAGGTTGAGCCAAGTATGGATGGTGTTCAATTTGTAAAGATGAGATTGGATGCTTGTTATATGTTTGAATGTCATAGATTAACTGTGCAGAGAAGTTGGAGACACCAATAGATCTAGCAATTCCCAAGTCAACAACCTCTTCCAATGCTTCCCATGTTTCTCTTATTGGGACACGAGCTGTAGAGACTGTTGATCTCTCACTATCCATCCACCAAGCTGGGAATTCCAATTTTGAAGGCTCAATATAAGTTAAAGCAGTTGGGAAGTGGATCAGGTAAAGATCAATGTAGCCCAACCCCCATTTTTCATTTTGAAGTTTAGCCATCTCCAAGGCTTTAGATTTTTCATGATAGTTGTTCCATAGTTTAGTAGTTATAAAGATCTCCTCTCTGGTGACAATTCCTTCTGCAATTGCTCTTCTAACACCTTCACCAGCTTCAATTTCATTTTGGTAATCGTAAGCACCGTCAATGAGTCTATAACCACACTTAATAGCGTTATAAACTTGCTCAGCACAAGTTTCTCTTGGAACCTATGAATTTGTTAGTTACGGAACTCCGCGATTTCCAGCAGTTGCACATACTTTCCAAATACCAAAGCCAACCTGTGGGATTTCGTAGCCTGAGGCAAGTTTAACCATTTTTATATTTTTGTTTAATTCAATTCAATTTAGTTTAAATAGTATACATTTTAAGTAAATTATAGAGAGGAGAATGTTTGTCTTTTATACGGTGAGAGTGTGGTGTGTGGGGTGCTCCATGTCTTTTAGCCGATGATTTTAGCCGCAAAGAGCTGGCCGGCAACAAACGATGCGAGCCACGTCCCCGAGCCGGTGTGCACCGTCGAGAGGAGACCCGGGCCCGGGCAAACCCCGAGCAAACCCCATCCCAGGCCAAAGATCACGGCACCGATGAGGAACTTTGGTGGTAATTCGTTTGAATTGTTTAAATTCCACGGTTTGAATAAGGGCTTCTCATAGTTTCTCCACAAGATGATATTTGGCAGTACTGCAAATAGAATGATCATAATCAATGACGGATCGAAGTGAGTAGTGAAAATTGATAAGAACCCAATCGTCTTCGAGACGCTTAGCATGCCGGAAATGTGTAAACCCAAACCAAACAAAAATCCACTGAAAACCCCAGAAAATGTAGAACTTGGCGATGGTAGTATATAAACAATCAAAAACGATACTGCCAGTATGGAAATGATGATTTTATTGTAAAATACTTCATAGTTCCACGCTATTTCATAGTTATTGACCGGCAGCTTTAAGCCGTTGTGTATGTTCACCATGATCATAGCACTCGTCGAAAAAAGCATAGTAGCAACCATAGATCTTAGTCTCAGCCTGGATAATCCACCAATCATATGGCCAGATGTACAACCAGAGCACATATTAGTACCCAAGCCGACTAAAAACCCAGCTATTATTAATAACTTGTTGTCATCTGAGAAGTGATCTGGTACAAATTCTGGCAGGTACCATTTGGCGAAAAAGCTCGAACACAAAAGACCAATTGCTATGCTTAATGAATCCTTTGAACCTTTCAAAGAGTTAAAAATTACACTGGAAAAGCCAATGGTTTGGCCATTGTCTTTGTAGTAATTAGTTGTAGCAAACTGGATAAGAACAGCTCCGATAGAAGCTTCGATTGGAGTGAACATGTCTGCTTCTTAATGGGTGAATAGGTGAGGTGAAGGAAGATTTTTCGTTATTTATTCAAGTTTTTTATGAATTCGGCAGCGGCAGTAAGTGAAACCAAATAGTAGTCCGTTTCACTTGAATCGATAAAACTGAATCTTTCAACGTATAGAATATTACTAAATAAATTCTGGATCCGGCCTTTCAAAACTGTGTAAACCATCAAAGGTAAAAATTCATCAGCATTTTGATGCTGCTCACCCGTTTCAATCAGTTTGAAAAGGATCTTACAGGCATTTAATATACAGATGATCTTCGCTCTCGGAGCTTTAAACTGGTTCATTTGATTTAACTCTTTAGCTGCGTGTGATATAAATTCTTCTCCGTGCTCGACCAGTGATAAATCGACGTCGAGCTCCCTTGGTGTTAAGTCATGGTATTCCGAGTATTGCGATTGTAACACTTCATCCAATTTCAGGTCTTCCCTGTGTGAATCATCAACCATTGCAATGGCTGGTGAGTATGTCATTTCGTATAATTTTGTCATAACCAACTTTTCAATGCCGGCTTTGGCCATTTCCATCTCGACTTCATCCATTAAGCTAAATGGCTCGTACTGTCTCATCTTATCGATGATGAAAATCTTGAAATCTCCAATGATCTTTTCTTGTTCTTTCGTTGTCCATTTCTTATTACTGAAGTTCTTTAAGAAGGATTTGGTATACCGCAGAATTGGGTCAGCTTTCTTACTCCTTAGCTGGCGCAAGAACAGCTCAAAATCAAACTTGGAATTCCTAGTCCGTGTACTCTCGCCGCTTTGTCTCTCCATTCTTGCTCTATGCCTCTATGCCTCTATCGATTTCTGCCTTCTATTTCTTCTCAGTTTTGGGCATTGTTGATGTTGATGTAATTTTTAATGTGCGCGCCGTAGTGAAAAATTTAACTCATCTCTCTATCTATGAGAGAGATTAGCGATGTGTGGTATCCTTTTGTATACTAAGAAAGACGATGATCTTCTTAACAAAGTAAGGAACAGAGGCCCCGACTATGACTCCTTGGTGACTTCCGACGGTATAAGTTTTTTCAGTTCAGTTTTATCCCTGAGATCACCCTTTACACCTCAGCCATTGGTTGATGAGGACTATATAATTCAGTTCAATGGTGAATTATACAATGATGATATCACGGGAAATGATACCCAGTGGATACAAAGCCAACTGTCTTCGAAATCGGTAGAGGATACGATCCACTCCATGGATGGTGAGTTCGCTTACGTCATTTATCAGAAATCTACTGGTATTATAAGTTTTGGTAGAGATCCTGTTGGTAAGAGAAGTTTGGTGTACTCAGTTGATAATGGGTTGACCGTTTCAAGTTTACAACCTCTTGAAGGAAGAGACACTTTCACTGATTGCTTGAATGGTGTTATATATCAGTGGGATGTTCAAAATAAGTCCTTATCGCAAATAGCTAACAATGTTACTTATGATATTAACACTGAGATTGATCTTGAATATGAACACATTGACGAGAGATTGAAACAATTGGAGTTGGAATTAACAACTTCTGTCTCTAAGAGAATTAAGATGATTCAACCATTCCACCCTGAAAGTGCACTATTCTCCATTTTATTCTCTGGTGGACTCGACTGTACTGTTATTGCGGGAATAGCTGCTTCATTATCTACAGAAGGTACTTCCATTGACCTGCTAAACGTTGCATTTGATAACCCAAGAACAGGGATGCTCTCTCACGAGGCACCTGATAGGTTATTGGCCATTGAGACATGGCAGAGTTTATGTAAGAGTTATCCGTTGATTAACTTCAATCTGATAGAGATTGATGTCTCTTATGAAGAGTATCAACTGATCAGACCAAAGGTAATAGAGTTAATGTATCCAAAGAACACAGAGATGGACTTGTCCATTGCAATTGCATTCTATTTTGCATCAAGAGGTAAAGGTAATAAGAAAACCTTTGATGGCTGTATAACACAAGATTATCAGTCGACTTCAAAAGTGTTGTTAAGTGGACTAGGAGCAGATGAACTATATGGTGGATACCATAAATTTGCCAATAAAGACCTAACATCATTACCAGTGGAGCTACACAGACAGATCAATAACATCCATGAAAGAAATCTCATGAGAGACGACAAGGTAATCTCAGATAACGGTGTTGAGGTGAGGTATCCTTTCCTTGCACATAACGTCATTGAGTTCTCAACAAAAAGTATAGAGATCAACTATAAAGTCTCTAAGTATATTCTACGTGAGTTGGCAAATAAGATCAATTTATCGTTTGTATCCAAAGAACCTAAGAGAGCTATACAGTTTGGTGCTAAGAGTGCAAAGATCATTCAAAGTAAGTCTAAAGGTACAGACGTTTTATAAAGCCGTTGTTTCTTTCCTTACATTCCCTGGAGTAGTTGCTAAATAAGTCAAATACTTTGCAGCTTGTTCAAAGCTGAATGCTAATAGCAATGTGAATTGATTGAACAGGGCCATTTTGTTAACTTCACGTAAAATAGTCTCGGCATTATCAATATCCACAACTGTTAGTAAGATTGCATCTTTATTCCTTAGAGATTTCATTTTATTAGGTAAATATTCTGGATGTAATTTATGATACTTTAATGATAAGAAGATCACACTTCTACCGTTGACCAAATAGTCATACATGTTTCGAGCCTCAACGTACGACCAGTTAACATTGGTTATATGCTGTAGCAACGGATTGCCAGTTTGCGATTTATTCACAGAAATGGTCGAAGCCTTACTTCTCACCGAAGGTGTAATTGATCTCGATCTGTCCTGATTGAAGGCATTTACACGTTTCTCCGGTACTCTTTGTGGTATAGGGCCTTGTCGTACCGGTGCTGTTTGTGGTCTCTCTGTGTGTGATCTCTCTGTGTGTGTAGTTGTCTGTTGCTGTTGTGGCTGATTTGAAGCTTCATTTCTGAGCTTTTGAACACCAGCCAGGATACTGGCAAATGATGTCGAGTCTGTTCCCTGTTCACTCATTTGCTTCTGTTTTATACAACATTAAATCAATGGCAAAGCGGTGATGATGAGCTTGATGGTTATGGTGCTGTGAGAGGTGTGAGAGGTGTCTGGGTGTTTTTCATTTTACCCTCACCTTCATGAACCTCCAAGATACCGTTCAACGCTCAAGATTCTATGTGATCCGTTTATATTTCAAAGCCAATTAGAAAATGTCTGACGGAAAGAAGAGTGAGTTTATTAGAGAGGATAGAAGATAATTCCAAAAAGAAAGTAATATGGAACTAACCGGAATAGTCGATATCACAAAGCTCGAACCAGAGCAAATCATGCAGTTGAGAAAGCAGTTTGAGAGTGAACTTGAACACTTTACAACGTCATTAGATGCCTTACACATGGCACAAGCCAAATTCACAGAGTGTGCACGTAATATCAAACAGGTTGGTGAAAAGGAGAATGAAGGTAAGCAAATACTAGTCCCACTCTCTGCTTCGCTTTATGTCCCTGGAAAGATCAAAGATAATGACAAATTCCTTGTCGATGTCGGCACAGGCTACTTTGTTGAGAAGTCTACAGAGAAGGCCATTGAGTTCTATAACGCTAAGATACAGCAATTAAACAAAGATTCCGAGAAAGTAACAGAAATCATCAAAGAGAAGTCTGCTACTATTCAACGAGTGGACCAAGTTCTAAGAGAGAAAGTTCAGCAGCAGCAACAACAGCAACAGCAGCAGAAGAAAAACTGAATAAACAAAAATAAAAGCTTAATGTAAAATATCAGTTCTTAGAAGCAAAAAAGTAGCGTTGCATTTGTTTAGTAATTAGTGTAAATACCGAGGATTTAGATACTTTTCACCCTCGGAAATCGACACGAATTTCCAAGATCCGAGGGCTCATCTCAGCTTAAAAATTTATTTACACTGAGAGGGATTCTTTTCAGTCTTTCACTTAGAAATAACTTTATTTTTAAAAAGGTTTAAGTTTCTTTAAGATGGCTAAACCTAACCAGAAGAAGAAAGTTGTACAGCAGCCGAAAAAGGCTCGCTCAAAGGCAAAATCTACAAAAAGAGTACAGAATGCTTTTGAAATAGCTGCTGCTGAAGAACGTTACCAAAATGGTGGTGACAGTGATAGTGATGATGGCAATGGTGCTATTGTTAATGCCCGTAAAAGATTCAACAAAGGCTCAGATGATGAGAGTGATGGAAATAACGAGTTTGTCGATGAAGAGATTGACTCAGATGAAGCACTCGGGTCAGACGATGATTTTGATGTCATGAACTCCAAATTCTCACAGACACTAAGAGATAAGGCTAAAGCCAAGAAGAAAGGTGAATACCAAAGTGACGACGACATTGACAGCGATGAAGCCGAGCAGAGTGTTGATGAAGGCGATTTCTTACCTTTATCTGCCGTTTGGGATCTTGATGACAAGGACTTGAAAAAGTCCCAGAAAAAGAACAAGGACGTTGTTCTTGATGATAACTGGGACACAGAATCCAGCCAAGACGAGTCTGAGTCTGAGTCTGAGTCTGAAAGCGACGACGATGACCAGGCAGAAGACTTTTTCCCATTTGAGGATGAAGAAGATGAAGATGAAGACGTTGAACTTACAACTTTGAAGAACTCATTACAAAAGAAGGAGAAGAGAGCTAAAAAGCAATACGAGGATCTTCAGATTGAGGAGAATGAATTAGCTCTCCCAGGTGGTGGTAATGAGATCACCTTAACCGATATGCTCTCGATTGTGGACCAAGAATCATCAAAGAAGGCCATCCTGATCGATAAGGAAGAGACTGAAACTAGTGGAAAACCATTGGCTATTCCATTACCAAAGAGAATCCAGCAAAGACACGACCGTAAGGCAGCTTATCAAATCTCTAAGGACGAAGTGAATAAATGGAAGGACACCGTCAAACAGAACAGAGAAGCAGAGGTGCTGTCATTCCCTATGAACCCAACTGTTGAGCATAATGCAGTCTCAACATTTGCATCAACAACAGCATTGACAGAATTGGAGAAGAAAGTGAACGGTCTATTGACTGAGTCAGCATTGTTAGATGAGAAGCAGGAGTCCACATTTGAAGAGATCAAAACTGCCAAGATGTCACCAGCAGAGTTACAAAAGAGAACTGCAGAATTAAGAAAGATGAGAGAGCTTATGTTCAGACAGGAACGTGAATCCAAGAGACTCAAAAAAATCAAATCCAAATCCTTCCGTCGTATCAAAAAGAAAGAATCACTCAAAAACCAAGAAATGATGGGTGATGATGAAAGTGACGATGACGAACACGACCGTAAGCGTGCAGAGGAGAGAATGTCCTTAAAGCACAAGAACAACGCATTTGCTAGATCATTGGTGAAGTCAGGAATGAGCAATGATGCCGAGTCCAGAGAAGAGATGGAGGCTATGCTTAGACGTGGTGAGAGGCTTAAATCCAAGATCTTGGACCGTGAAGACGGTGATGATGAGTTTAATGATATGAATAATATGGATATTGGTGATGAATCTGAGGAGATTGTTGATGATGAGCAGTTGGAGAAGGTTGGTAAGACCGGTGTTTTGAATATGGCATTCATGAAGAAGGCTGATGCCCGTCAACGTACTGAAAATGCCCAAATGAGAGATAACTTAAGGAAATTGGAATCCACCGGTGATATCGAGGAATTTGAAGACAGAGAAGAACAACAAGCTTCTGCTGTTAATGTCTCTATCAACCCAGGAAGAAGGGTGTATACCCCAGGTGCTCTTGAAGCCGATTCATCTATGAAGGAGATCAACAGAGAAGTCCTCGAAGAGTATGAGATGGACCAGGAGACAACTCTCTCTAACAGAATGGACAAGAGTCACAAGAAACAGAGTATCTTGGAGAGAAATGCTTCCTCTACTGAAAATGATGAGAAAGATCAAGCAGAGCAGAAGGAAACCGAAGAGCTGAACCCATGGACCGTTGTTGCAGATCACCAAGGTCAAAAGAGTAGAAAGATCAAAGTTGTGGATAAAGACAGTTCGAAGATGGACAAGACCGCTGCTAAGATTGACAAAAAGAAGCAGCAGAAGAAACGTAAGAACAACGAAATGGATGACGCTGATGAGATTTTGGAAATGAACGACGTTTTCAAAGTCATTGATCCTCATGGTGATGACAACGATGAAGGCTCTGAAGATGAAGACCCTGGTAAGCTGAGAATGTTCAAGCAAACAGATCTCATGAAACAGGCCTTTGCTGGTGACGATGATTTAATCGCTGATTTCGAAGCTGAAAAACAGCAAGTCATCAGAGACGAAGGTGACCAAGTTGAAGACTTGACACTACCTGGTTGGGGTGACTGGGTTGGTGGTAAGAACAAGCCTAAGAAGAATAAGGTTGTTAAGAAGACCAAGGGTATTGATGCCTCCAAGAGAAGGGACAAGAACTTGAAGGGTGTTATTATCAACGAAAAGGTCAACAAGAAGAATGCCAAGTACCAGTCATCGGCTGTTCCATTCCCATACGAAAACAGGGAGCAGTACGAGAGATCCTTGAGAATGCCAATTGGCCAGGAGTGGACCTCCAGAGAAACACACCAGAGACTCACAATGCCTAAGGTCATCGCCAAGGCAGGTGTCGTCATTGATCCTCTCAAGGCTCCTTTCAAGTAAATACGAAATACACAAGTTTAGTTTTTTTTCTAGTTTTTACTGTACATTATTTTATTTATAAACTCTCCAATCTGTCGTTGATCTCCTGTGCTGTGAGTTTCTTGAATCTTGGGCCCTGTTCGCTGGAGACACCTTGGAATCCCAACATCTCATCGTTTGGCTCACCTACAATTGCAATTTCCACGGTGTCACCGTTCATATCGCCCTCAATGGACTCTTTTAATGTCAGTAAAGCGATGTGGATGGCGTCCTCCAACTCCAACTCGTCGTTCCATCTCTTCTCCAAGAAGGTCTTCGCAGCAACAGCACCCTTACCAATGGCAGTGGCCTTCCATGGGAAGTATGAGCCAGATGGGTCAACCTGGTAAAGACCGAATTTGTTGTGATCGTCGTAGCCGGCAATCAAGAGCGAGACACCGTAAGGTCTCACACCTCCCGATTGTGTGGATTCTTGCATGATCTTTGCCACTTCTGAGACCAGGATCTTTGTTGGTGGGTATTCGTTGTAAATACGTTTATAATTTGTGTGAGAGATCTTTCTGGACTTGTCCACCAGAACCCTGAAGTCAGGGCCCATTCCAGAGTAGACGGCACCGATGTTTGGTGTTATGTGTGAGATCTTCGATAATGAGTCTGTGTTAAGCAGTGGGGAGTTTACTTTCTTCTCAGTGGCAATGACAACACCGTTGGTCGCTAGCACGCAGTTAGTAATGGAACATCGTAGTCACAAAGTTGGTCTCCAACTCACCTTTAATTCCGAGGGATGTAACACCCTGCTTCACCGCATTGAGCGCGTATTCGATCTGGACAAGCTTACCACTGGTTCTTCTGTTAGTTTCTGTGGGTGGCGTTGCAGTGTGGAGAGCCCGGGGGGCTCCTCGCAAGCTTCTAGGCGAGAAAACAGTCAATTCACATACCTTGGAGAGAACGTTGTAAGGGAGAAGGAGTATCTGTCAGCCATTGCTTAGTTGTGTGGTTTCCTAGTTGCCTTCTTCAGTCCGGCTCTCTGAGGCTTCCAAGCTGAGCGTTCGCCCTTTGTTTTTGTCAACAGGCCCGGCCTGGCTGCTGACACGGCGCACTTTGGCAGACACCATCAGGACTACCAGTGCTGCCTACTGCTCAGAATACTACTCAGAATACTACTGAAATGGGGCTGTAAGGAGCAAATTAGCGTAAATTAGTACGCTAGCGTAGGGGCCTTAGCGTTTTTATCTTTGTTTTCCTGCTGGTACTTCTTTTGCGAGAGTCTCATTTGCTTCAGCAAGTCCCTGGACGGTCTCTTAACATGCATGAAATTGCACATTCCTCCTCTCTCACAGGTATTTGTATCGTGCTGGCGACAGACCGAGTCTCTGAAGTCCCAGACTGGCGAGAGCTCGCAGTAGACGGGTCTGCCGTTGTACCAGCGAGTGCTGAAGTTATCTCTTGCCTGCTGCGCAGAGCCTTCTGTTTTAAACTTGACGTAAACGTTACCATTCAAGTGGTCATTGTGGTTCTCACATACGATCATCTCATCGATCTCGCCTATGAGTGCACTTTCAATGAAGATGTCCTTGTAGAAAGCTTCAAACTGTTTCTCCACCTCGGCCTTGGGCACGGCAGGACGAAGTGCTTGCTGAGTCTCTAGCTCTTCTTGAGCATCGTCACCCCTCCGCTTAACAGGCTTCTCGACTTCTGGATTCTGGTAGAGATTGGCCATCATGATCGTCTTGGAATGTGCTGGCCTGATATGCTTTCTTGAGCACTTCTCACCATGACGGCATGCACCCATCTTGGTGTAAAACTGACTATGAAAACCGTGTTAGTAATTTGTATTCGTTATCCCTTGCTAAAGAACTTACCAAGTCACTGAGTCCGACATCTTTTCTCTCCTTGTTTTCTTTCTTTCCCGTTCTCTTGCCTCTCTGTTTTGCCTCTTCTTTGTGATTTCTAAGACTGAGATTTTTATTTTTCACCTTCATCTCACACACAGAGACCCGCAGACATCAAGAAGACGCAGAAGACGGGGAAATAGAAACAAAATGGGAGTGAGTTCTACTTTATATAAACAGACGGACTGCCACTAACATTTGCAGGCCGATGGTGGTGTTCAGCTCAAGAGGAAAGACCTCGTCAGCAGCGTAAAGACTGCTTCGAAGGAAGATCAGCAGTCAGCTGCGGAGTACAACAAACATGGAAGATGGCAAACTTGCTTTTTGAGTCATAAGCCATTGGAAATACCCGTTGTGAGTGACTACAAGGGCCAGCTATATAACAAGGAGTCCATCCTGGAGCTTTTGGTTGACCCTGAACAACTAAGCGAGAAGCAAAAGTTGTTAGTCTCTCATATCAAATCGCTAAGAGACGTTGTTGAATTGAAACTTACAAAAGAGGAAGAGAACTTCATATGTCCTATAACTGGTAATCAGCTAGGCTCAAATGGCATAAAATATGTTTACTTAGTGAAGTGCCATTGTGTCTTTGCAGAGAAATGCTTAAAGGAGATTTCATCTGATCTTATATGTCCGCTTTGCAGCTCACCATACAAGGAAGATGATATTATAGTGATAAATCCAAGTGAAGAGGACTTAAATAGGCTAGAGAAGAGAATGGATCGACTAATCTCTGAATCAATACCTCACTCATTGGAAAAGAAAAAGAAAAAAAAGAAACATAAGCTTGAAGCCAATGAAACTACAAACTCCAAAAAAGTGAAAAAGTAAAAAACTAAATACAAGGTTTTTTATATTATATATATGTTGCTTAGAAGAAATTTATAATAACCATTACCGTGACAAAAAAAGGGAAGAAAAGCAGTCATAAAATATACAAGAAAGAAGAGTGGAAAAATGTCGTAAGCAGTGTGTTATTGGGCCAACAGTGTTATTGGAAAGCAATCTTTAGAGTGCTTAGTTCTGTTCCTCCTTAACCTTTTTGAAATGTTAGTATAAAGTAGACATAAATGTAAAACTGGGAGAGACTTACTGGTTCGGTGACTTGCTTCTCAAACTTCTTACCATTCTGGTAAATGGTCCAACTGAGTCCACCAATGATATAAAGAGAACCACCAACAAGGGAGAGAACTGTGAGTCTGTGCACTGCATCAGCGACTTTTGTGTACCATGGATATCTGGCTGGCATTGTTTCTTGGTGTTTTTGTCTATAGCTTTTATGGAAAGTTTGCAGCATATAAAGATTTTTGTAAAGAGCTTCTCGGGCTTTCAAATTTATCAACATTTCGCGCGAGTCACGTGACCACGATCTGTTTTTCTTCTTCTATATATACAGGACAATTATATAGCAAGTTACTTGTATTTACAAAAATAAACACTTAAAACCAACCCTTCAAGTATAACCAAGTTCTGGTGTATAAATTCTTGATTGCGAGTTTGCCACTTTCAATATATCCAGGCGAAACTGAGCCACCGTTGACAAACCATAAGGTATTCTTCTTAGCCATTGTAATCAATTGTTCGTGTTTAGTGCCTTTAGTATTATAAATACCAAAAGATTCTAAATATTTAGTCAATTCAATATCTGACCAGTAGTCAAAAAATGAGTCCTTGGCATCGGATTTGGTCATTTGAGATACGCCATCACTAGCTGTAGAGTAGGCATCATTTGCAACCTCAGAAGCTTTATTGAAATAATGAGAAGCATTCTGACCAAACGAAGTATAGAGATCTTTCATTTTGATCCAAAGGCTCTTAGAGTTTTCAGTAGCAATGTCGGATTGCTCCTGCACCCACTTCTGGACATTCTCTTTGCTCCATCCTTCAAAGAAGAAATCACTATCGAAGTTCTTAATAGGCTTGTACTTATTTGACTTCACGAGATTGATTAATTCCTTTTTGGATGCAAACATTGGGACGGTGACTTCACGACTTTCCAAGAAAGCCTTCAAACGGTCACGGGACCAAGACTCAATACCAACAAAGAATGTATCATTTATAACGTTATCAACCTTTTCGGTACCTTTGCCAAAGAAAGGGGACACCTTCTTTGAAGCCTTCTCAGTCCAGTATTCAACGTCAGATTTGAGCTCATCAACATAGTCTCCGGCAATCTTAACAAGGTGTTCCTTGTTATCTTTAACTTGATCATCAATTTTAACTTCATGGGATCTCAACCATTTGGTCAATTGCAAAGTAGACCATCCTTCAAAGACACTCTTCTGAATAGAACCAGCTTTATCAAAGAGTGATTGGCTCGCCAAGTCAAGTGAGTCAAGTAAGCTATCCTTCTCCTCCTGTGTATAAAGCGATGCTTTATAAGAGTTCTCACGGACTTTCTTAACTAAGTCATCTCTAGAATCCTTGATTGATCTGTAGTCAATACCATAGTTGTCTAACCATTTCTTCAAAGATTTAGTGTCCCAGCTAGAGTACAACCAATTTCCAGGATACTTACCAGATGCCTTAAAATACTTTGCGATCTGATCATAGTTTTCTTGAGCAATCTTAGTCAATTGAGAACGTTTGGTGGTTGGTTCATATTTAATTCCTGACTTCTTTAATAGCTTCTCAATATCCTTGGTAGACCAAGTTCCGAAAATCCAATTCTTTACATTATCATAGTCAACATAGTTTGACTTACGATGCGGGACCGAGTCGTCTTTGGATAGTCCCAACACTTTCTGTTTTAAACCTTCAGGATGATACCATGGATGCTCTTGCAAAGAGTGGGCCAGTTCAAACTGCTTTCTAGACAACTCTTTCAATTGATCAAGTGTTGCCTTTTTCTCATCAAATGAAATTGAATTATCCTTCAAATAATCCTTCAAATCATTAGAATCCCAAGAATCTACAACGTTCGACTTGAAAAGAGAAGCGGAGACAGTAGTAGAGATCAGCGCAAGTGTAAGTGTCTTCAATAATTTCATTATGAAACTAACGTTACTTCTGATTATATCTCAATAAGTGAGGTGAATGTTCTGGAATTTAAGTGGAACTTATAGTCCTTTATATAAAATTACCCCAATAGCAAGCAAATTAACACAGGGGAAATATAGCAAGCAAGTTTAGACACATGGAACATGGCAATTATAAACTACCTGGAACAAGTTCTAAAGATCCCAGTTTTATCAACGATCTTTTGTACTAAATTTTAATAATTACTAATTAGAACTTTCTCGGGCTTTCTATAAACACAGTATATAATCTCACTGAGCTCTCCAGTCTCAGAAGAATACTAAAATCAAAGAAAAGAAAGAGCAAGAAAGACAATAGGATGTTGCCCAGTGCTAAAAACCCGACGATTCTGCCAAGAGCCGAGCACGTCTGCCATTTCGCGTACGGGTAAATTAGCGGATGTGGTTTTTTTGGCCGAAGTCTCGAGCTTCCAAAGAAAAACAAAAAGCATAAACACGAAAAGTTCACGTCAGCAGGAAGATACATAGAAACAAAACCAAAAAGATGAACATACAGGAAACTCTCTCACAACAGCTTGTTCCTGTTCCGGTTGTCATACCAAACGAGGCACACCAGGCCAATGTGCTTCCTTACCCGGCATCGGTGTATGGTCTCCACGGTACCAACGCTCAAGGAGTCGATCTGATTACGCATTTACAGTTTAACATCAAGGCAAGAATGAATCTGGAGTGGTGTGCAAAGACAGTGCTACAATTCAGTAACTCTGCTGCGTATCTGATCAAGCTGCCCTGGGTATTGGAGTATCTCCTTGAAGAGCTGCAAAGTAACTTTGATAAGACAAGTGCGCTCAGTTTAAGAAACCTTTCACAAGATGGTGATTTCACACAGATGCTTGCGCTGAACGCAAGAACCAAGAAGGTGTTATGTGAAGTTCTCCGCTGTTACAGAACCGATTTCAAAAGAGACGAGTCTGACCCAAGAATGGAGAATGCTGACACCGAACTCTTAGTGTACACAATTGACATTGTTGAAAGTGTATCATCATATTATGCCCCTGCTCCAAAAGACGATGAACTGTTCTTGTCATTGGCAAACATCTTCATGAATACTCCAGACCGTTCCTTGCTCATTTCCATCATGAGATCATTTGCAAGATTCCTTGTACGTTCTGAGCTCTCAGCTGATAACTGTGCTTCAAACTTCACATCTCAAATGCTTGATAAAGCGACATCATTCCTCTTGACAGAAGACTACGATTTACTCTTAACCGCAATGGACTTCCTCTATCAGTACACTCTTCCTGGCAATGTAAGAGTAGCAAATTTGTTGAAATCTACAACAAGGCAAGATATCCTTAGATCAAGATTGCCACAACTACTCACTTTCCAGCAAAACATCAAGGGAAATCCAAATGATTTCAAGAATTTACAAATGTTAAAACTGGTTAAACGTACAAAACCTCCGGTCCCTGCTTTAGCACCAAAATTATCTGACGAGCACTTTTCTGCTATTTCCCAATTACAAGAGCCTCTACGTGCAACTGCATGGATGAGATGCTGCTACCGTGCCGTTGCAGAATCCGAAGTGACCCAGATCTCCTTATGGAAGGCCTACGAGTCACAGTTTGAATCCGAAGTTCCAAAGAAGAAATTATTACCAGCTGTTGACTTCATTAAGAATGTTTCTTCTGCTTTCACAAACTCCAGTGCCATGGTTATAAATCTGGGAAATGGACAAAGAAAGTTTATCATTAAGGGTATCGAGCCAAGATACAGCTCTGTTGATATCAAAACTGGTGATTTCGAAGCTTTTAATGAGATGAAAAACGCAGAGTACAATGCCACAGAAATCACGCAGCCTTCTCGCCAAGATGAGCCAACACCATACCAACCACCAACAGAGCTGAATGAGGTGAATAATAGCACAGTATTACTCTTAGTTTCATTAACGAACCATCCTACAGGTAAAGAGATCTTTAAGCCATTGGAGGAGGAGTTGTTCAAGAGGATTGAAGCTGTGCCTGCCCTCTTTGACGAGCTTGTTGACGTATTGAAGTTCTTCCAGGATTAATAAAAATGTATTTTATGTATAGAAAGTAATAAAAAAACTATCAAAAATAGAAGAACACGAGATTCGAACCCGTAACAGTTGCAGATGGTACCGGGGAGAAAAAAAAACTTAAACGAGAAAACGCGAAACGAGGAACGAGGGACGAACGCGTTAAAAGTTGAAAAATCGCCCAACACTCCACTTTCAGCTTGATCCAATTGGTAATTTTTGGTAATTCCAGGTTTAAAGAGTTTTAAATACTTTCTTCTTGAATCTTCATTAAATCTACTAAAAGTCCTTGTTCTGCAATCTCTCTTCATTTGACAGATTTCCACGCAGATCTACTGATTTTTCACTTTCTCTATAAAAACCCCTTGAATTCATTCTTTCCAACAAAAATTTACAAATAATGAGCCGCCCACAGAACATTGGTATCAAGGCTATTGAGGTCTACATTCCAGGTCAATGTGTTAACCAGGCTGACTTGGAGGCATTCGATGGTGTCTCTGCTGGTAAGTACACCATTGGTTTGGGTCAAACCAACATGTCCTTTGTTAATGACAGAGAAGATATCTACTCCATGGCTTTGACTGTTTTCTCAAAGTTGATCAAGAACTATAACATCGATGTCCAAAATATTGGTAGATTAGAAGTCGGTACAGAGACCTTGTTGGATAAGTCCAAATCTGTCAAATCTGTCCTTACACAATTACTTGGTGACAACACCGATGTTGAAGGTATTGATACCCTTAACGCCTGTTACGGTGGTACCAACGCTGTCTTCAACTCTATTAACTGGATCGAGTCTAGCGCTTGGGATGGTAGAGATGCTGTTGTTGTCTGTGGTGATATTGCAATTTACGAGAAGGGTGCTGCTAGACCAACTGGTGGTGCTGGTACTGTCGCTCTTTTGATCGGTCCAGATGCTCCAATTGTATTTGACTCCGTCAGAGGTTCCCACATGGAGCACGTCTACGACTTCTACAAGCCAGATTTCACCTCTGAGTACCCATACGTTGATGGTCACTTCTCTTTGGCTTGTTACGTTAAGGCTTTGGACAAGGCTTACGCTGCTTACTCTAAGAAGGCCTTGAAGGCTGGTGTTGAAGGTGCCACTGCTACCACTGTTGGTGCTACCAAGAGATTTGACTACAATGCTTTCCACGTTCCAACCTGTAAGTTGGTTGTTAAGTCATACGCTAGAATGATCTACAACGATTTCAGAGCCAACCCAGATTTGTTCCCAGAGGTTGACCGTGCTTTGGCCGAGTTGTCATATGAGGAGTCTTTGACAGATAAGACTGTTGAGAAGACCTTTGTTGCTTTGGCTAAGGAGTTGACCAAGGAGAGAGTTCAGCCAGCTTTGCAAGTTCCAACCAACACTGGTAACTTATACACTGGTTCTGTTTACGCTTCTTTGGCTTCCTTGTTGTTCTACGTTGGAAACGACAAGTTGCAAGGAAAGAGAATTGGTATGTTCTCTTATGGTTCCGGTCTTGCTGCCTCCTTGTTCTCTGCCGAGGTTAAAGGTGACATTTCTTACATCACTGAGAAGTTGAACTTCGCTGAGAGATTGAGCTCCAGAAAGACTGCTACCCCAGAGGAGTACGAGGCTGCTTTAGCATTGAGAGAGGCTGCACACATGAAGAAGTCCTTCAAGCCAACTGGTTCCTTGGACCAAGTTGCTTCTGGTGTCTACTACTTGACTGAGGTCGACGATAGATACCACCGTATCTACGCCGTTAAGGAGTAAATGGGGAAAACACAAAGAAAATGTAATTTAAATTTAATTGGGGAGGATGGTCATGGTGATATTTTCGTTACTTCGTATAGCTATATTATAATAATATCGTTTGCATTTTAGAACACAAGCATGTAGCTATAGGCTCAGCAGCTACACCCGTACACCTCCGTATGGTTATTTCCGAGCTTTAACGCCGTTTTTCGCGTGAAAAACCCGAGCTCCTGCGCGCACCGCTTAAAGGCTCGAGCCAATGAGAAGCGCTGGAAACGCGTAAAACCTGAACACCTCGTACGACTTTTCGCGGGCACTAAGCGAAACGCCCAATGAGAGGAACTGAAGGTAGCACAGGCTTCGCGAAAAATATGTGCCAATTGCGGGCGGGCTTTGACGGTACGGAGAGATCAACAAATCGCATCTTCTTCTTTGTATTGCCACCTTCACCTGAGCTGATAGGTTAAAGAGAGCTTTCACTGATGGACGGTTACTTTGCAAGAATGCCCTTCACCTACTTCAAAGGTCCGGGCTTCTCCATGTCCTCAAAACGCTATCACACAGCCGCAAAGCACACCACATCCTTCTTTGATTCGACATTCAATCACATTAGAAGAAACTCTCAGATCCAGGCCACCGAGACACTTGGCCAAGGCACAAAGAGATTCCCAGGCCCACACCCAGCGAACACAGCTGCTACTTATGTTCAGTTTGACTATACCCACGCGGTGCAGACCCTGGTGCAGGATGACGAGAACAACACAAGTGCCACTGCGGCCATGTCGCTAAAGAACCCTATTAACATCGTGCTGCCTTTCAACCAGGACCATGTGATACTGGCAGTCTCAAAGAACAACTACAACGAGGTACTGAAAAAGCTCCCAGCGTCGTCGCTTAATCAAAACAGCAACAACTCCATCACATCAAAGCTCCAGAGACAATCAACGACTACACAGAAGATTGACCATAAGCAGCTTCACACATCTGCCAAGCAAGCCACTACAAAGACCGACACAAAACAAGACTCCACAACATCATCACAGACCCTTGCTGAGTCTGAGAGCAGCCCTAAGTACTTCGAACCAGTTGAGGTCGATGCGTTCGAACAAACAGACGAGACATTCTTGCAACAGCACACATTAGAGATTACACGTGCATACGAGGCTGGACAATACGAAAAGATAAATGCCCTGTACATGGCAATCAAGAGAAACAACATCGTGCCCTCAAGAGAGATATATACCATGGTTCTGTTGTCTATTGCGCGCAGATCCATTGATGACTCACTAGATGAAAAGTTATCAACACTCTTAAATGTGTACCAGGATCTCATCAGCAACAAGATCAAGCCAGATCTGGCCATTTACTCCGCTGTTATCCACGGTCTTCTGGACGGTGCCATCAAGGCTGCCATGATTCCTGGTATTACCGTGAGTGGTGTTGACTTCTTCAAGATTGCCATTGATATCTTCAATGCCTCAAACTGCACTCACGTTCAGAACTTCGATTCCAAGACTATGGATCTCATCTTAATCAGCATGAACTTGTACCCTGGTTTGGTGAACAGCACCTCATTCATGAAGATCATGAACCAGCAGCAGCACATGGAGAAGGACGCCATTTATTACTCATCATTGATCAACTACTGCAAGTTCACCAATGACTCTGAGTTGGCTATCTCTTTGTATGAGGAGTTCAAGAAGGAATCTGAGAAAAATCCATTATTGAAGAAGAACCAGTTTATCATATACTCGAGTTTCATCTCAACATTGGTGGCAACCAATGAAATCGCACTGGCAACTAAGTTCTTGGACAAGCTTTTGACTTCTATCAAGAACTATGAAGACTACGAATCCAAGGTGACAATGTTACTATCGTCATACCTGTTAAGTTTGTCAAAGACAAACTATGCCAAATCATTAGAGATTTGGTCTCAATTTAACAGAATTGATTGGATCCCAGAGTTCACTTATGAGTTCTACTTACACCTCTTGGAAGACTCTTTACACTGTGTTCCTTACAACCAATCCTTGAAACTTTACAACTACATGACAGCATTGAAGAGATTGCCATCGAACTCATATGACTATGAGCTACAGACTCTCCTAATCACACCAAGAAAGATTGATTCCTTGTCGAACTTCCTTATGAGTGCCATTGAGCAAGATGACAAGACCACCGTGTTGAAGATGTTAAAAGAGTCATTTATCAGAAAACAGCACTTCAACTACAACGTCTATCCATCTCTGTTCCAATACTTGAACAACGACGAGATCTGTGTTAAGATCATCAACACACATGGTTTGGTCATGGAAGACGGCTATGAGTTCCTCTCTTTCTTAGCCTGCAACGTCGCAAACTTGCCAATCTACGACATTGCCAAGACTCAGTTCTTCAAGAAATTGATTCATGAGTTCTCACTGGATTCGCCTGCTAACAAAAACTGGTACGGATTCCTACAAGTCTGGTCCAGCGTCTTCAATGTTGGTGAGATGAGCCAGGAGATGGTTGAGCTTTGCTCGCCATTGATTATTGAGTTCCATGATCTGAACAGCTACTACGCGCAGCTACCTTCTAAAGAGATCCTGGAACTGAAACTGGCCCTGACTAATTACTACATCCGCTCGTGCCAGGAGCTGGACACTACAAAGTACTCTGATTGTGCTCAGCAGGCCATTTCGCTCATTACAGACATGAACCTGATGAACTAATTGCAGTTCGCAACACTTATTTATTTATTAATCGACTGGAGACAGCCGATAACGGGGTTACGATAATACGAAATACATTTTTATGCATGCATTAAACACAAAGTAGCCGGTGTGTAGTCGAAAGCACAGGGTCCAGCTTGAAGGACGGGGCTGATAACCCCTGAAATAAAAAAAAAAAGAAAAGCGACTGATAGGCGAAATTATCATCACAAGGAATTTATCAGAATTGTAGAAGACCAGAGAGATTTATAGAGCGCAGGGGTATGGCAGTTTGGTCTCAGCTCGATGTTAATGATCAAGCGCATATTTCGTATGCCATTGTAGGAGCTTGCTCCACGCTTTTCTGCCTCTTTTCGCTGGTGCTGAAAGAACGGTTGTTCGTTGGAGAGGCTATCACCAGCACAATCTTCGGCATTATCGTCGGTCCCCACGCTCTCGGATGGGTCCGTCCTACTGAATGGGGCAACCAGGATTATATAACGCAGGAGATCTCAAGAGTCGTCCTGATTATCCAGATCTTTGCTATCAGCGTTGAGCTGCCGAGAAAGTACATGAAGATACAATGGCGTTCCGTTGTTATACTACTCTTCATCACCATGATTAGTGGCTGGCTTGTAACTGGTGTTTTTGCGTTTTTGCTGTTCCCTAAGTTGAACTTTGTCGACGGACTCACCGTTACAGCTGCTATCACTGCAACCGACCCTGTTTTGGCTGCTGCCATTGTCGGTAAAGGTAAGTTCAGTGAGAGAGTCCCTTCGTACCTGAAGCACTTGATCTCTGCGGAGTCAGGGGCCAATGATGGATTGGCATTCCCATTTGTTCTCCTAGCAGTCAACCTATTGACGCAACGTGATCACCCAGGGAGACTCATTAGAGATTGGATCTGTGTATCTATCTTGTGGGAGTGCGTCTTTGGTGTTATCCTTGGTGTCGTTATTGGGTTTGTCGGTCGTAAAGCAATGCAATTCTGTGAAGAGAGAAAATTCATTGACCGTGAATCCTTATTGGTAGTCTATATCATGCTGTCATTGATCTGTACCGGTGTCGGTACGATCTTGGGTGTTGATGATCTTTTAGTCTCGTTTGCAGCTGGTGGTGCATTTGCTTGGAATGGTTGGTTTGCTGAGAAAGTCGAGGGCCAGTACCTTTCGAATGCCATTGACTTATTGCTAAATGCTGGTTATTTCTTGTACTTTGGTGCAATCATTCCATGGGCCGACTTCAACAATGCCGAAATCGGCTTGAACTGGTGGAGACTTGTCATCTTTGCCATGGTTATCATCTTCTTAAGAAGAATCCCAGCAGTTTTATTAGCAAAGCCTATTGTCCCTGCTATCACTACTTGGTCGGAGGCTCTCTTTGTTGGTCACTTTGGACCAGTTGGTGTTGGTGGTATCTTTTGTTGTATGGTCACAAAATCGCTGATTGAGGAACACTTGGGATACGAATTAGGTGAGGTTGATATCTCAGAAACTCCATATTACTATCTACTTGATTGCATTTGGCCAATTGTTTCATTCACGGTTGTCACATCTATTATTGTCCATGGTTTCAGTGTGACGGTATTGGTTCTATTATCTGATTATGACATTATCCGTGTTAGACCAAAGCCACAGAGAAGTATTTCACAAGACCCACTTACCGAGTCCACTACAGTTGAGATCGAGAGAATCGAATTAGAGGAAATGAAACCTTTACATATCTCTAAAGGTAATGAAACTGGTTCTAGTTTGATTCATCAGAGACCATTAGATCATCGCCGTATTTTGGTTGGAACTACAGAAGCCGATGAACTGAAGTTTTTCAGAGTTGGACATGAATTGGTAGTTGAAGATTCAGACGAGAATTTCATTAAAAAGTATAGGCTAGTCCATGATGGCGATGAAGAAATGCAGTTAGAAGGAGTTGATGTTATGTTTGAGACTACCTATACCTGTAAGTATGACGAAGAGGAGCTCAGATCAAGTATCATCAAGGCATTAAAGTCAAAGTCTCTTTGATTCAAATAATCGGCTCCGAAATTTTGAGGATGACATGACTGACTAACAACCTCTTCACACTGTATACATCATAAATAGATAAGCCACTAAAGCATTTTGATTTATAGAGATGACCTCAAATTGGAAACCCCTTAAACTGCCTGTTCGGAGTAATTGCGATCTCGGAAAAGCCATGCGCGGGCGCCTCACAGATGCGAAGTTGCTGCTTGACGGAGACGTAAACCCCACGCTAAGGAAACTTCAACAAGGAATGACCTTGGTGATCACCAGTTCAGAAGTCGAGAAGCACTAGGACTTTGGTGTATATAAGGAGGTCCCTTTCCATTGAGCTAAAACAGAAACATTGAAATCCCAATTAGTCCTAAATTCAATATAAAAGATAATGTCCGCCTTCTCTGCTTCAAACTTCAACTCTGATGGGTATGCCCAATTCAGGCCATCTTATGATGATAAGCTATTTGATTTCATCAACGAGTACCACACTGGTGGTGATAAGCTCGCTGTCGATATCGGTTGTGGCTCAGGGCAAGCTGCTTACCCACTGACTCAGTATTTTGAGAAAGTTATCGGTACCGATTTATCACCAACTATGATCGAGACAGCTACAAAGGCCATTACGAACGAGTACAAAGGCCGTGTTGAATTCAAGGTGTCGCCTGCAGAGGAATTAGGGTTCTTGAAAGACGGCTCAGTTGATATGATCACTGCTGCTCAGTGCATCCATTGGTTTGATCACACGAAATTTTTCAAAGAGATTGCAAGGGTACTGAAACCTGGTGGAACACTTGCATTCTGGGGCTATGCTGATCCGATTTTTGATATCCCAGAGGCTGATAAGATGGCCATGGACTTCACCTATGACGACCCTGCAAAGCTTGGTCCCTATTGGGAGCAGCCAGGTAGAAACATATTGAGAGCACTGCTAAAAGATGTCAATGCGCCAGCTGACTCGTTCGAACAATTCAAGACGTATGAGCGTAAACCGGGGGTTGTCTCTGAGAGTCCTCTTGTGATCAAACGGGAGGTTCCTCTGGAATATTACGGCAAGTACGTTGAAACTTGGAGCTCTTATCACAACTGGAAAGATGCTCATAAGGGCCAAGACGACATTGCAGAAGTCTACTTAAAGGAGCTACAAGCTAAGATGAGATGGACTCCAAAGACTGTTGTCAATATTGAATGGCTGACTGTCTTGAAATTGGCAAAGAGACGTCTCTAAGCTAATTCTATTCAATTTCTATTTATTTTAGCTATTTCGTACTATAAAATGCAAAAGTAGATATCCGGCCCCGGCATCTGTCGCGCTGACGCCCCCGCGCTCATTTACGACGGGGTCCCTGGGGAGGTGTCCGGGTGTGTATAAGCCATTGGAATTTATGGAAAAAACCAGCCAGGGCTTAATAATGAAGCCCTTTTTATAACTTAAAGCTTCAGTTCTTCAAAAATGTCAGTTGTCGAGATCAAGTCCGAGGATCAGTTTTCAGACCTCACATCAAACGTGGCAAAGGATAAGCTTCTTTCCATTTACTTCCACACTCCATGGGCAGCTCCATGTATCCAAATCAACACTGTTTACTCACAACTCGCTGAACAGAACCCATCTGTTCTGTTCATCGCTGTCAATGCGGATGAGCACCCAGACATATCTGAACTGTTCGAAGTGAGTGCTGTTCCATACTTTGTCCTTATTAAAGATGACACAATCCTTAAGGAGATCTCCGGTGCCGATCCAAATGAGTTTATCAGTGCTCTCAAAGAGCTCCAGGGTGAACAGACACAGACTAAGACCACAGACCCAACACCACAGGCACCATTAGCACCAGCTCCAGCAAAGAACGAGTCCGCTGAAGCCGAAGAGGAAGAGGAGGAGTCGGAGGAAGAACTCCAAGCTCGTCTCAAACAACTCACAGAGGCCTCGCCCGTTATGCTCTTTATGAAGGGTACTCCTTCATCACCACAGTGTGGTTTCTCCAGACAGCTCGTGGCTATTCTCAGGGAGAACCAAGTCAGATTTGGATTCTTCGATATCCTTAAGGATGATAGTGTGAGACAGGGTCTCAAGACATATTCTGACTGGCCAACTTTCCCACAGTTATATGTTGGTGGTGAGTTCCAAGGTGGTTTGGATATCATTAAGGAAAACTTGGAGGAGGATCCAAACTTCTTCCAGAACGCTCTCCAAGGTTAATTTATTTCTACTCATGCTTTAATGATATATAGTGGGTACGTATTTGTAGAGTTCGTTAGTTTTGTATTCGTGTAAAAGAGATCTTAGAGATCTGAGTCATCAAAGTCAAAATCATTAATATCGTTAAGAAGGTCCAGGTTGGAATACTCTCTCTTAAGAGGTTCACTTTTTGGTATTTTTGCTGGGGGTATCTGTGACACAGCCAAAAGCTCTTTGTCAAACGTATCATCATCACCAAAGTCGTCGTCATCCTCGCTATCGTCGTCTATTGGATCGTCGTCCAATTCACTCTCAGAGTCTTCATTATCAGTCGTGGTCAGCATCTTATGGCTAAAGTAGGCTGAATTGCTCGAAGCCGTGGTGTAAATCTCATCATCTGCAGCAACTGTGTCGTCCCCATAAACCTCATGGAAGGATCCGCCTAATCGTTCTTGGATATACGGCCATCTCGGTTCATATAGCTCGTCTGCAATGGGCTTATTAACAGATTTAAGGTATGCCATCTTAGATTTATTCTTAAAAGACCTTTGATTGTTAATCAATGGTTCGTAGAACCCATAAAATAAGTTGGAGTCCATCAGCGTTCTCAGAGCACCATCCTTCTTGAACTCAAGCCCAACGTACTTCTCAACGTCTCTCGTGACATTTGTGGAGATCTTATTGATCTTCCACTCCCTTGGGAACGTTAAACCTGTGTGGTTAGACTGTCCTGAGCCAAGTTCTCGAAGCTTAGAGCTGACTCCACGAGCAGATAACTCAAGCGAGACAGAGCTTGGTTTAACAGCATCAGCAAGACTTAGAATGTCACAAATCTCAGCTGCCTTCTCCAGAGGATAATTTCCCTTCGCAAAGCTCGAGTAGTTCTCCAAAAGTGCCAGTTTCAGCTTATCAGCTCTAGTAGTATAGTCCTTTATGACATGGTTGATAGTATCATTTTCGCTTTCACCTTCGTTCTTTGAGCCGTATATACATTTACCAACGGCGTGAAATATTGAAATGACAGACTCTTTGCCCATGTCAGGAGTTGAGCTAGCGGTGGAGCCCTGTAACCTCCATCTGGCCCAAAATTGCAAAGCACATATCGACGCTCTGATATCGCCAAACTTAGCAAACTCTTCGACTTTTGATTTGGTCTCACCTGAAGGGATAGGCTGAAACACAGTGGGCTCCCCCGAGACAATGCTATAAAGGCACTTCTTCGATAACGTGAAGTTCACCGGGTTGAACTTGACTCTCTTCAGCCCTGGGACATTAAGCAGCTTCCTCCCTAGGACAGTCTCGGCGATGTAGTTGTTATCGATGCAAAAGCCACCGTTGCCACTGTCTTCATTGGGCATGTCGCACTCCGTCAGGCATATAACTAGCGGTGGCACCTCATAGTCCGTGTAGGAGTACTCAAGCAGAGACTGCTGGAACTTCACTCGCGTTTCCTCGTGGAACACATTGGGGATATCCTCAGCCAGGATAACAGCTTTACTTGCACCGACTCTCATCTTCACCGACTCTAGGAAGTCACTGAACTGAGACATCCGTGAATCAATCGGGTTTATCCACTCTACGTATGGTTTCTCTGCTGATCGTGGATTAGCGAGCTCCTGTGCTAGACATTTGATCAGCGTGCTCTTCGATGATCCTGCTGGACCCGTGAGAAGTAGGATCTTATAAGGCGACTTTGTCTGTGGTTTGAGCATGTCGGCCAAGATCTCCTTCACTTCTTTCAGCTTCTTGGCGTGGACTGCAACAGCTTCTGTGGATGACGGTGTGTACTTGTCACTCCACTGGCGTGCATCTGCTGATACCAGTCGCTCTCGCACGCTGTCTGTCTCTTTACACTCCTTTTCATGTGGCTCAACTCTTGAAGGCTGTCTGGAGATTTCAGATATCGTGATGGGTGTTGCAATTGGTGTTTTAGATCGGAACCTATCCCTGAGCTGCGAGATCTTCTGCTTCTTCTGTGGTTGCGGCTCGTCATCTCCACTCAAATCTTCAATAACGATAGGTTTCTCTTTCTTCTTCCGCGTGCTCCGCCTGGACCGTGTTCTGGGCAAACCACTGGTCTCCGTCATATCTCAGTGGCCTCTGTGCAATTCCCAGCTGCCTATCGAGACGGTCTCCTATACAGCAAAAAGTCATCACAGCTGCGCGAGTGTGCTCCATCACGATTCCAAATGCGGCAATATTCGCGCCATATGCGGGTTTTACCTCTTCTGAAGCCTATGGATCGTACGGTATTAACTGCTTTCCCACTTAGATGTGCTGATAAATTATAAAGTGTAAGTGGCCGTGGAACACAAATGACTGAACCGTCAGAGATTGTCGACGGCGTTCCGGTTTTCAGGCCGTCAATGGCGGAATTCCATGATTTCTACAAGTACATGACAGCTATCAATGCGCATGGGATGCGTTCTGGAATCGTCAAGGTCATACCACCCGTTGAGTGGGTTAGCAGTCTTCCAAAGCCTTCTCGTGAGAAGCTCATGTCGATTAAGATCATCAACCCCATTGAGCAGCACATCTCGGGACAGGCCGGTGTCTTTGCGCAGCAGAACATTGAGAAAGCCAGATCGTACAACATAGCTCAGTGGAAAGCTCTCAGCCAAGAACCACAATACCAGCCACCGGCACCTCGTGGTAAAAACCGACACTCAATTGACTCCTCAACTATGAAACAGCACAAATACCTCCTGACAAACAAGGCACTAAAGGATCCATCGGTTTTTGATGACTTTGACTACAACATCGACACATCAGAGTTTACTGCCGAGAGATGTGAGCAGCTGGAAAAGATCTACTGGAAGAGTTTGCTGTACACAGAACCAATGTATGGTGCTGATATGATTGGCTCGGTATTTGATGACTCGGTGACAGAATGGAACGTGTCCAAGTTACCCAATGTCCTAGACCACATGGAGGAGAAACTTCCGGGTGTCAACGAGGCCTATTTGTACGCTGGTCTGTGGAAGGCCACTTTCTCATGGCACTTAGAGGACCAGGACTTGTACTCGATAAACTACCTCCATTTTGGTGCTCCAAAGCAGTGGTACTCCATTCCACAGGAAGATAAAGAAAGGTTTGATGAGGTGATGAGGGAGACATTCCCAGCAGAGTATCGCCATTGTCCGGACTTCCTAAGACACAAGACGTTCCTTGTGTCGCCGTCTTTCCTCGAGGCAAGAGGCGTACGAGTGAACAAAATAGTCCACAATGAAGGTGAATTTATGATTACGTACCCATTTGGTTACCATGCAGGCATGAACTATGGATACAACATTGCGGAGTCAGTCAACTTTGCCCTCGAAGAGTGGTTTGAGTACGGGTTGAACACAACAAAGTGTATGTGTATCAACGATTCTGTCGGCATAGACCTACCAAGGCTCATACGGAGATTCAGAGGTGAACCTGACCCTGAACCTATAGTAGACGAGACGACAGAGAGCTCAGCTGAGTCAGAGGCTTCAAAGACGGAGGAGACACCCAAGAAAAAAGCTACCCGCAGGAAACGAAGCAAGGATGATATTGATCCTAAAGAGCCTGCTGGTATTGATGAGGTGAAACCATCGACAAGCGTTTCAAAGAAACCCAAGCTCGTGAACCGAAAGGGCCCACAGTGTATCTTGTGTCCGCACTCTCTGAGTCTCGACATGCAGACGACGTTTGATGAGTTTTCTCTTATTCCAACCCGTGAGTACGCCTTGGCTCAGACAAATGTACCAGATCACTGTCATAAGATCTGTGCTCGACTCATCCCTGAGATTAAAACTGAGACTATAAAGGGTAAGCTCTGTCTGGCGAACTTTTCTGATGTGCCACCAGCTCGAAAGAAGCTCAAATGTATGCACTGTCATATGAACAAGGGTGGGGCCTGTTTCCAGTGCGCCAGCCCAAGATGTACCAGGGCATTCCATGCAACTTGTGCCCTCGAGGCAGGTGTTTATGTGGGTGAAGATGCCAGCAGCACATTTTGTAAAGTTCACAAATACAAGGCAACCGGTGCTCTTGATGAAAATGTCCGAAAGGAGTATCTCAACTCCGTGGAGATTGGTGATCTTGTGCAACTTAAGCTTACTGATTACTTCTGTGGTATTGTCCTTTCGAACAACTTGTCTGAAGGAACACTCACAGTTGACTTACACCCTATCACTAGTGAGCACACCCTGCTAGAGGTCCTGGAGACCTCTGTTGAGATACAAGGCCTCAAAATATCCTCAAAGGCAGATAATGAGGTGGTAAAGTCGCATATCTCTTCAAAGGGTCTTAATTCAGATGCAAACATTTCACCTCCTAAGAATAAAAAGGGATTTTCCACTTCAGAGAAGAAGCGTGAGACGCCTACAGGTATACCCAAGTCCAAAGAGTTTGATATCCTCCGTTTAAAGGACCCAAGATACTCTAACTCCATTCTTGACTTCTTTGGAAATACATTGGTCCTGGAGAAGCTGGCTGTTACTGAGAGTGAATCTTCTTATGAAGAGAAACCAACTTTTTGGTATTATAAGCCCGATAAATCTTCTGACCTGAAAGCAAGATATGTTGATGAAATTTCAAGAGAAGAGCCAAACGACCCAGGATCCTTGAAGAAGAGGGTTCGCAAGTCTAGAGCCAAAAAACCCTCTACAGCTTCCGGTATGATCACTGATAAGAATGATGATTCCACAAGTTCTCCGCCATCAGAATACACTATTTCCACTGGCTTGAGAAATTCATCGTCGTTCACAAATGCTCAGGACTTGTCTTCACCGGGACTCTCTTTGGGCAATGTCCCGTGTCAAGCCCATAACTCCATGAACATCCTGGTTGCGACGCCAACGCAGTCCGCTATGTGAAACATATCAACTTCTGGTTTTGTATATATTGAGTGTTATTCCATTACAAGGCTCCTGGTATTCAAGAACTACATAGGACTATCATCTGAGCTATTTAAATATTTATCTAATCCAACAATATTTCCACTATTTCTTTCTCTTTGTCTCTGATAGGCAACAAAGGCATAAGCTACATTTCTACTTTGCAATTACCTTCAACTTCCCTTAATTAAAATACAGTCATAAAAAACATTACTCATAGGTCTTTAAAGCCCATCAATCATGGAAAAGATGTTGCGTAGTGCGTTCATCTTAACACCTTCGTTGTATACCAATAGACCTTCAGCGCAGCCAGTGCCTATCAGCTTGGAGATATCAGACTGAAGACCCAATGGAATGTTATCTATATTCTCCGATGCGTTCTTCTTGAGCATAGAAGTGTGTTCAAAGTCCTCAGCTGCCTTCTCAGCACAGGAAATAATGGAACGGTCAATACCGCACATGTTGGCAACATGCATACCGAAACTTCCCTCAGCAGCACCTTCTTCCAATTTGTACAGGAAAGTGATGGTCTTCGAATCATCGTTGACAATAATAGCCATTCTATATGGCTGAACCTGCGGGTGAGTTTTAAAGGATTCTCCCAAAGAAGCATAGTGTGTAGCAAAGAAACCCAACGACTGAACGTGAGTAACGATATGATGCAAAACAGACTCTGCAATCGCAAAACCGTCAGAAGATGAACCACCTCTACCTAACTCATCAAGAACAAGTAAAGATTTTGGCGTGGCATTCGAGAGAATACGCTTTGTCTCGGAGAGTTCAACATAGAATGTCGACTTACCTTGCATGATATTGTCATTGGCACCAAGTCTTGTCATTATTCTGTCAACAGGTGTAAGCTTGGCTGATTCTGCAGGGACGTAGCATCCAATTTGTGCGAGGATAACTGCAACGCATGTCATTCTTAAGACGGTAGACTTACCAGCAGCATTTGCACCTGTCAAAAGACCCATGTTGGAGTGTTCACCACCTAATCTAATATCATTTGGAATGAAATCTTTAGCGGAGGTTACACCAGAGTTGAAGAATGGGTGTCTCAGCTCTTGGAATTCCAATGAACCAACATCAGAATCAATAAACTGTGGACGAACAGCTGGGAACCCAATAGACTCAGAAGTCTTCGCAAGAGAAAGCAAACAATCAAACTTGGCAACGCAGGAAACGGCATTATTCCAAACACTGTAGTCATTATCAAATCTTGAAAGCATTCTTGTTTTTAGTGAGTCTTCCAGGATCTTGTGCAATTCCCTAGCTCTTGCAATTTCCTTAGAAAGCTTTTCAACCTCAGGAGACCAGTATCTCTTGGTTTTCTTGGATGCACCCATCTGCTTCCAAGATGAAGGGACCTTGATCGACACGGGAATCTCAATGGTATACAACTCCTTACCAAAGTCCTTGTACTCGATAGACTGTGTCTTGAACTCTCTTCTGTACTCCTTCAGTTTGATGTTCAGATCATCTTCGAGTGCCTTGATGGTATCCTTAGAATCGTCATAGTCTTGTTCGACTCCGGAGCTTAATATCAAGACATCCTTTTCCTTGGCAGTAACTCTGTCGAAGGCGTCGCTCCATTTCTCAAGGCAGTCCACTAGCTCAGTTGGGAAGGACTCATACAAGCTCTTCAAAGATCCCTTTACTTCATGATTACCGAGTTTTTTGTACATCAACGCAATGTCTTCAAAGCCTTCAATCACTCTAGTGAAGTCCTTCAACTTCAGTTGGCCAGCATGGACTCTAGACACCAATCTTTCTAAATCTGGTAACTTGCCCATTGTAGTCTCGATGACGGCCCTCAGGTCACCATCATCAAGAAGCTGGTCAACAGCGTCCAATCTTGAGTCAATATCCTCCTTATGTAATAGAGGGTGAACAATCCACGTCTTCATCAGTCTCTTACCAAATGCGGTTGTTGCTCTGTTAACAAGCTTGAACAAAGTTCCCTTATCGGTACCATCAAATGAATTGGCAAATATTTCCAAGTTTTGTAGTGTCTGACCGTCAAGAACCAAATTGGTTGTTGGCTTAATGGTAGTGTAAGGCGAGATATTACCCTGGGAGATAAGGGAAGTATCAAGCTTCAATGATTTCAAATACCATAGTAATCCACCAAATGACGAGAAACCAACCATCTTTTGAGACTCGTAATACTCCCTCAGTGTCTCTGGCCATTTAGAAAGATCATCCAAGTTTTCGGCTGGGAAGTATTCACCACGAGTCAGAGTTTCAAAAGTTGTATCAAAGTCATAGAACTCGGTATCAGGTTTAACGATGTTGAAGATTGCACTATTTTGACAGTTAAACTTGAGGATTCTCATTGCAATTGAAGAAACACCGTTCTTTGGTACGATGATCTCCTTTGGTCTTAATTGCGAGATCAATGTCTCAAACTTTGTACGCTCACTATCATCTTTGAATTCTGTGATGTTAATAGCACCAGTTGCGGTGTCGATGAACGAGACACCAAAGATTGTAGAGTGAGGATCCTCTGGATCTGATTCCTCCTTCACAGAGCAACAATACATTGCCATATCATCGAGTAGCATAGTCTCATCAGTTAACGTACCAGCCGTTAAGACACATTTCAATTCTCTCTGAATAACGTCCTTCTTTCCCTTTGTACCATTCTCTCTAATCTCCTTCGCAAGGCCCGTTTCGATTTGGTCAACTTTGGCAACTTTATATCCTTTACCGATGAAGCTGGTGGCCCAGAAGTCAAAAGACATCTCTGGGATACCTGCCAGCTGCATATTTGCACGACCACCACCGGCAATCTTAAGATCAAATTCATTGTGGGCGATCATGGCATCCTTCTCGTACAACTCATAAAACTTACCCTTCTTGAAGAAGACAACGCAGTCCCACATCTTTGATTTGATCTCCCAGTACTGCTTCTCAAAGGAAGTGAACTTGGACCATGCCGATTGTGGGATGTAAAGGGTACGTGGATCGTAGTCAGGGTCATCGATGGAACGCTTGTCAGCATCTCTAATATCAACGAGCCATTGATAACGTTCTTCGTTCTCTTTGGTGAACTTCTGATGCTTTGGGGCAGGCTTGGATTTGCTTGGAGTTGTAGCCTTCTTTACACTTGGCTTCCAATCCGAGCTGG
The DNA here is from genome assembly GCA_003708795.3 of Petasospora americana. Lineage (NCBI taxonomy): Eukaryota > Fungi > Ascomycota > Saccharomycetes > Phaffomycetales > Wickerhamomycetaceae > Petasospora > Petasospora americana. The sequence goes on along the minus strand of PPOA03000019.1, from coordinate 160,530 downwards.
AAGAAAACTGCTTCAACTTGGAACTTGAGGACTCGGTGGAAGGTGATGGCAGCTTAGCCTTCTTACTCTTTGTCAGCACAATGAAATCGTCGTCGTCGTCATCGTCAATTGGAGCGATTTTATCTTCTTCAAAATCGTCAGGAACAATGAAGTCAACCATATCATCATCAGACTCTTCCTTTTGATCTGGGACAAAATCGTCTTCGTCATCTTCAGCTATGAGACGACGCTTCTTACGTTGTGATTGCTTTGGTGTAGGCTCATCATCTTCGTCGTCACTGCTCTCAGCGTAACTGATGTTCTTCTTCTTGGTAGCTCTTCTCGCGACCGTAGGACTTGAGGCAGGCATTTCCTCTTCAGGCTGATGCTTCGAAGGAATAGGGGAGTTGGTGTTTGATTCCTTAAGAGGTCTCTTTATGACTGGCTCTGTGGTGGCTTTAACATCATCAACAGAGGTCTCGCCGGTGTTATTGTTCTCCTTATCGTCTTCGTCTTCAATTATAGTGATATCCTCCTTCTGTGGTGAAGACGATAATGGCGATGGAAGCGACTCTGTCTTGTTGCTTGGTGCTGCTTCTGGCTTCTTTCCTTTAGAAAAGAATGACATAAGCGAGGATTGCTTCATTTTACCATCCGACGAAGCAAGCTTCTTCGCCGGTGTTCTCTTCGGTGTCGCTAGCTTGGCCATTGTGTCACCACTCTTTTTCTACCTCCTTTTCCGTTACTTGTACTTTCTTCTCTTTAAAAGACGCGTAGGAGGAAAAGTTTTGGAAAGGTACGCGTTTTGTATGAAAACGCGTCAATAGAGTGTGTCCCCTACCATCTGTGCTGCGCAGTACCAGAATTGTTTTTCTGCCATTTTTCATCTGTGTCAATAATCTTTCTTTCCAAACTTGATGAAGGGCCAGGCATATATATAAAACTCTTCGTTATTAAAGAGACGTATACCAAAAGCGAGAAGTGAATGTCTGCTAAGGAGTATTTGAAAGCTGCTAAGCAAGCTCTTCAAAACGACAATGCCGAGTACGGGCTTTCTCTTGCTGAAGATGCACTCTCTGTTGAGCCAAACAACTATTTTGCCCATGTATTTGCTGGTAAAGCTAATCATCTTTTAGGACAAATCGATGCCGCAATAAAATGTTACAGGAATGCAATTGAGTTGGATCCAGAAAACTTAACAGCATGGAAGGGTCTTGTCTTGGCTGTGAAGAGCTCTCCAGACTATAAAGTGTTCTTTTCCACCATGGCTGAGTATATTACCTTGTCCACTTCTCAAGGTAATGCCATTGCTGACAATTTAAAAGAAGTACAAAAATATCTTAAGGCTAATAACTCCACACAGATCCATGAGGAATACCTCAGACAACTTCTCCCATATGCCCCACTTCAAGAATCTACCCATGGTTTGCTACTAAAACCAATCACTGCCCTGCAACAGTACATGGACATTGTGGTTCAAAGGGAAACAAAGGAACTTTACCGTGTTGTCACAAAGGAGAAACTGAAGTCAAAAACGCCAGACTCAGCAGATGCTGTAGCATGGACCATTTATAAGGATTCTGAGGTTCCTTATCTATATGAACAGCTCATTAACATTGCCAATGATGATGAAACGAGACGTGAAGCTGAAGAAAAATTATTAAAGTATAAGCACTCGATGCTCAAGTCTGCTCCATTCAATGAGAAAGTGAAGATATTTGATGAACTGAAAGAGATGGTTGACGGTATGGTAACGGTTAAGCACACTTCTTTCTATGCTTGGTCCTTGTATTTTGATTGGCTTGATCCCGAGGATATCTCACACATGGACCCACAGATCCTGAAAGATTTCCTAACACTGTTCAGAAATAAGCCACTAGGACAGATTGTCCATGCATACTTATTGTCAGATCTTTCTACTTATAACATTGAGTTGAGCGAAAAGAAAGAGAAGAAACAAAAGAAGAAAGAGCAAGAGAAGGAACTCTCAGCTGAAGAAATTGAACTGCAAAAGCTGACAGCAACAGAAGAAGACGATAAATTATCACAAGAGGAGTTATTTGCATTGATGTCTCAATCGTTACGAAACTGCAAGACATCTCTCTTTGCCTATAGAATTGTCCTTTCATATAATATCCACTGCAAGAAGTATGAAGATGGTCTTTCGGCATGTCAAGAAGCCATCCAACTGCTTGCACAATCAACACGAGCATTAGGCACCTCATTCCCACATACAAAAGAGGACTATTTAGTCAACTACGGTGTTATTCTCACCTACCATGAAGCTCCAAAGAACTATAAGCGTGCATTGGAAATCTTTGATAAAGTGTTGACTGAGTCCCCAGAAAATGTCAAGGCCCGTGTAGGTAAAGGTCTGATCCTTGCGGAGAGGGGTGATTTGGAAGCTTCAAAGGTGATGTTGGAGCGAGTCTGTGCAGAGTTCAGTGATAATGAAGAGGCAATGATCCAGTTATCTTGGGTTCAAATCCGTCTTGGTGAACATGAGACTGGTCGTGCAGGATTATACGGTATCTTGAAGACACTAACAGGAAACAGTCTTTATATCCTTGAGTTGAAAGCTCGTGTTAACTGGAGAATTGCAGAGAGTTACCGTAAAACAAATGATATTTCCAAGGCATATGAACATCTCGTTGAATCCCTAAGATCGTTCCCAAACTTTGCTGCCTCATATACATCACTTGGTGAAATTTACAAAACATCGTATAATGATGCAAAACGTTCTAAAAAGTGTTTCCTCAAGGCATTTGAATTGGACCCTTCGGCGATCTCTGCTGCTTATCATTTGGCATCTGATGCCACTTCCACAAATGGATGGAATACTGCCGAGGCAATTTGTAATAGGGTATTGGCCTCTGATGATGCTAAACGTCTTTTAGCGCATGATGTTTGGCCTTATAGAGTACTTGGCTGTGTCGCTCTGGAGAAGCAGGATGCTGCTAAGGCTGTTGAATGGTTCCAAAATGCCATTAGATTGGATAAAGGTGATACTGAGTCTTGGGTTGGTCTCGGTGAAGCATATGCCGGCTGTGGTCGTTTAGAGGCTGCTGCCAAGGTATTTAATAAAGCATTGGAGCTTGAGCCTGAGCATTGGATAGCAAAGTACTTCCTTGGTACCATGCAATTGAAGATTGGTGAGTTTGATGATGCATTGAAAATCCTTGAAGAAGTTTTAGCTGTAAGACCACAGGAGGAGTGTGTTATTTCCGGTATCTATGAAACTTTGTACAAATACGCTAATTACTGTGTTTCTACAGGGTTCTTTGGTAAAGCCATCGGTTTGGCATTACAAGCAATCGATTATATTGAAATGGGAAACTTGGAGTCATTTAACTTTTGGCAGGCTTTGGGTGATTTGACTCAGTTATTCCTACAAGTCCAATCCAGCATTAATGAATTCCCTCATGAGCGCATTCAAAAGTTACTTGAGAAATCTAATATTGAAGTTGATGAGTCTTTGATCCACAGTTACATCGAGAATGAAAAATCCGTTGAACTTGTGTCTCTCTTCTTGGTGTATTCAAATCAGGCAGCACTTGCATTGCAACCTAAATCAAGGCCATTACACTCATCCGTACTTTACAATCTCGGTTTATCACAATTAATTGCCTTCCTCAAGACAAAGGATGTTGTCTATCGTGATGATGCTATTGAATCCTTGAAGAGTTCAATCAGACTTCAGAACAACTATCAAGAACCATGGATTGCGCTTGGTGTTGCATCTATGTCTGTGAATCCACGTGTTGCTCAACATTGTTTCATTAAGGCATCTTCTATTGATCAACGTAACGTTGAGATATGGTCAAACTTGGCATTGCTCTACTTGAGATACTCTGACCACAACTTGGCAACAGAGGCATACATGCGTGGTCAATCATTAGCACCAACTGAACCAATCTCATGGTTGGGTCATGCACTTGCAGCTGATGCACAAGGTGATAAAGTCACATCCTCTAATCTTTATACCCATGCCTTCGTGTTGTCTAATGGTAAGAATCCAAGTGCACAGTTGGCATATGGTGTTAGTGTCTGTTTAAAGAGCATTGGCCAGGGTGACGACTCAAAGGATATCGAGGCAGTACAAGAATTAAGTACTGCAAGTTACGGTATGGTTCAGTATATGAAACATTATCCATTGGATAGATTTGGTCTTGAGATTTCTTGCTTGATCTTGGAGAGACTGAATGATTATCAATTGGGTAAAAGCATTTCTGACCAGTTGCTTGATCTCTTGGAGAAATCATATGAGGAAACTGAAGACGAGTCTACATTAAGAGGATTTGCACGTGTAAAGGCACAATCTGCTAGATTTGACTTGGGGGTCAAAGATTACGATGCTGCTATTGATTCCTGTTTAGAGTGTTTGGAACTTAGTGAAGATGACAAGACCGTTATCTCTTGTCGTACCGTTTTGGGATTATGTTACTTCTTCACAGAGAAATTTGATAATGCTTTAGAAGAGTTTAAAGAAGTCTTAACGTTGTCGAATGACGCAAAGAGACTTGTCGTCTTGATCGCTCAGGTATTATATGTCTATGACACAGAAGAAACCAGACAAGCAGCCTTGGATCAATTATTCCACAGCATCGAAGAGCATGGCTCGTCTCTCTTGGTTACATTGACTCTTGGTGCAATCTCTATGATTGAGAACCTAGAGGACTACCTTGAAGTAATCAAAACAGAATTGGAATCACTCTCACTACCAGAACTGATGAATGACCGTTTCAAAAACGTACCATATTTGATCTCCCAGATAAGTAAGCGTCTTGGTGAGAACTCTAAGGATCCATGGCAAAAATCTGCTTTCCTCTTCCCAGGTGACCTCTGTGTATGGAAAGAACTCGATAAGACTATTGCATTGAAGATTGCTGCAAAGGGTAAAGTCACTGCTGAAGAGCTCAGTGAACGTTACACAGCCACCGGTGGACTTCTACACGTTCAAAGGGCACTCTTCCTTGCCCCATGGAAAGTTAGAGGGACACAATTGCTAAGTCAATAAACTAATAATCCAATAAACTGAAATTCAAAAGTCGATATCTAAAAAATCAATGCTATTACATCATTGTTTAAACTAAAGATCCAAAATTCGTAGAGCAATAGCACAATATTTCGGGCTTAAGCCGGAAGTCAACTCTTTCCCATTAACTCCGTTTTAAGCCCGAACTTTCTCACCCCCGCAAAAAAGTGAAAAGTTCGTCGACGAACATAATGATCAACAAAGGAGAACAAACAGACATAAAACGATGTTAGCTCGCCCATTGAGGATCCTTTTACTCGGTGCTCCGGGATCGGGGAAGGGAACTCAGACTTCTAAACTTTTAAAACATATTTCATTACCAGCAATCTCTTCAGGCGACCTCTTGCGTAGAGAGATCGAACAACGAACAGATGTGGGGTTAAAGGCACAAAAGATCATTAAAGAAGGTGGTCTGTTACCAGATGAGACTATCTCTACCATTGTAGTGAATGAATTGTCCTCAAGAGGTCTCTTGAGTGAAAAGAACAACTGGCTACTTGATGGCTTTCCACGTACACTGAACCAAGCAAAGATCTTAGAAAGAGACTTAAAGAGTGCTCAATTGAATCTTGTTGTGCATTTGAAAGTTCCAGAGGAAGTCATACTCGAGAGAATAGAGAATAGATGGGTTCACATCCCAAGTGGAAGAGTTTATAACTTACAGTATAACCCTCCAAAGCAACCGGGTAAAGACGATGTCACTGGTGAGCCTTTAAGTAAAAGACCAGATGATAATGTGGAGGTGTTCCAAAAGAGATTGAACACTTATAACAGCACAATTGGACCTGTGATGGACTTCTATAACCAAAAGGGTGTCCTTAGAACAGTCGAAGGTGAGACCTCAGATATCATCTTCCCAAAGCTACTGGATTTGATCAAGAAAGAGTTTGCTTGATTTCTCCAATATATTTAGATGGCTTTTATTATTACAATTTATTTAAGACGACGTTACTACAGATTATTACATTTCTTTTGTTAATCGTAAATATTCATTATCCTACCCAAATTATCATGCAATTCATGGTCTAAGCTAGCCAGCTTACACCTTTCTTCAACATCTCTCCAAAGGAGCTGATGTAATAATTCTCCTCATCCCAAACAATTCTGTCCATCTCTCTTCTGCCGGAGTCCAAATCCAATTGGTCCAAGCGATGGATCTTCGAACTTCTAAACATTTTAAACCCAAAATAACAAACAACAAAGAGCATCAAAGCTCCATAACTTACAAAGAAAGTCTTGGTATCCCAATAACCTCTTAAAAACACAGCAAATCCCATTAACATCACAATAAGCATCGATCCAAATAGCCCATAAATGGCAAGAAAGGGCTGTAGTGGTGATCTATAAGGGTAAGAAGGGTCACTTCTAGAAATGATATCAGGTCTCAGTTTAAGCCCATAATAAAATCTCAAGAACGATAAACACATCCCTGCCCACATCAGCATGGCCGAGGCAGATGAGATACTTGCAAAGTCCTGAAAGACACTAAAAGCCTGTTCATTAACAGAGAAGAAAGCCAGTAAACCGAATGCCCCCGAGAACAGCACAGACATATATGGCACACCAGCACGAGAGCAAATGGCAAATACGGAGAATGCTTTCCTCTGCGTAGCCATTGAATACAAAGTACGGGATGATACGTATAAATGAGAAGAGCCAGCTGTCACTCCAAACATTATGAAAAAGCCATTAACCACTGCTGAGAAAGTACAATAGCCTGATGACTGTAAGGCGATGATCCAAGGGCTCTGGTTACCATTAGAGAAATCGCTTATAGCAGCAGAGGTGCACTTGAAGCTGAATTGGCTCAGATCCTCAGACGATAGGTCAGAGAGCCCCTTCTCTGGGGCATAGTACCTCAAGAGACGTGGATCACCAGAGTACATGTTTAGCCCAACTAGGAAGATCGACAAGAGATAGAGGAAGACAACACGGCCAAAAACTCTCTTTGTTACACTTGGTAGGGCCTTTCTCGGGTTTTTACACTCCATTGAAGCGACGAACCCAATCTCTGAGCCTGTGTAGGCGTAAGACGAAATCAAAGTCGAAGACAGGACTCCCAGCAGTCGACCAACTCCACCACCTATACCGTCTGTCGCTCCTGAGCCGACGTCTTTCAAGTCAAACGTTGGTCTGAAAGGCCCATATGTGAATATTCCTGTTGATGCCTCAGAGTTCCAATACTTGAAACCATAGTGCTGCTTAACATTGATAACAATCATAGAGATGATCAGTGCAACTGAGATTAAGACTTTCAACAGGGAGATGCAGTACTCGACATTTCCATACACCCTAACGTCAAATAGGTTAATGCTTAGAATGAGTAGCCAAAACAGCGCAACAAAGCAGGGAGTTGCCTTCGTGAGATCCAGCTCTTGGTAATATGAGAGCATAATGGACGCTGCGCATACTTCACTTGGCATTGCAATCGTAAAGGACAGCCAATAGCACCAACCCAGCGCAAATCCAAACGCATCTTCAACAAATCTCGAAGCGAGCCCGGAGATGGATGAGGTCGTGGGGATCAATGTCGACATCTCTGCAAATGATAGCATGGTAGCTAAGACGATAGAGCCCGAGATCAAAAACCCCAAGAAGCAGCCCAGTGGGCCCGATATCGAAAAGGCCTTACCGGACGACAGGTAAAGACCGACACCAAGCGTACCACCTAAAGCGATCATTTGGATTTGCGGTCTTGCCAGCTTCCTTTGTATGTGATATTTCTGGTCTCTTGAGTCTCTCTGGTTCCACCTGTGTCGACTCTTTTCATTGGAGATCAAATTGTCCTCTTGCCTGTCGACAAAAAGCTCAGATGACACATCAACAACCTCTGTCATGTTGCTTCCCCTCGTGGTTTCCCTTAGAAGCTTAGGGTGTAGTTCCTTGGCTCTCGTTGTTGATGGCCTTCTGATATCGGGGAACATATGTCTCTTTGTGCCGTTAACAACTTCAGCGCCCGGAGAGAACTGGGTGTCCAGTGGTATGCCAACTCGAATATCACGTCTCTGAATCTCTGTTAGGACGTGTTTGGCACGTCCCTCTAACACTGCTTCTCTGTGGACCATCATATCATACTTTTGAAAATCCATGCCCTCTCCATCGTCTTCCGACTCCAGCTCGTTTTCTCGTCCAAAGAGCCTTGTGTAGAAGAACTTGTCACCGGCACGGTCTGAGTAAGCAGTAGGGTCTAGCTTCTCTATCTTCTCTCGTATCATCTGTGACGTTATGGAGCATTCGTCGGTATCGTCGTTGAGAACAACTTCCTCCTCAAAATTCGTAGCACCAGCATCGATCTTAGGAAAAAGACCAGAGTCTGGCCGTACGGGTACTGAACCCATTCTATCTTGGTACTTTTATTAGTTCTTGTAGGCTTGTGAGAGTGAGTGGCAGTAACAGCAGAGAAGGAAGAAAGCATGCTGTGAAGATGTCACCAATGCGGATTGTTAAGCAGGATATTACGTAAGCCAACTGGAGGCGCTTACGTAAGCGTGTTGTACACTAGTACGTAATCAGTGCTTAATTCTGCTAACTAAGATTTAATTCTAAAGAAGGGTTAAACGTGTTAAAGCTCTGATGATATTCGTTGCTGTTTGATCTCTCATAGTTCCATTTATTTGTGTTGTATCCTCAAATCAGCACTTGCGATATCGCTCTTTTAGGCGTGCGCTCGAGAAAGCGGAAAGATAGGTCCATGACAGACCACTACAAACCTCATCGACTTAGAGAACAGGGACGTATCGTTAAGATGATAAGAATCAAGCATCCTCGTTGCACTCCCTGTACCAAGTCGAAACGGAAGTGCTCGCCGAGCCAGGACTCGCTATCATGCGAAGCCTGTGTTAAGAGAGGGATCAAATGTGAGCTCGACAAGGTGAAGATCATATCGTATAAAGGTCCTAGAAAGCAAGCTAGAAGCAAGATGCCTGAAACTCTAACGACAAGCGCAGTTACTACATCATCACTGATTAGAATGCTCACTGATTCCGCAAAGGATCACGAACGGCACGCAGATGAATTTCTATTGGCATTGAGTCCCAAAGTCTATCTGCCCAGACAGAAGATCGCTCAATCTGAAGACCTCACATCCACGCCGATTGTCATAGATGAGACGGAAGAAAGGCTGTTTGATGATGAGATAACGCTACCAAAGACTTTTTCGCTGAATGACTTTGTTCAGTCTTCTCTCAGGGTACGATCTATAAAGCAGCACCAGCAGGTATTAAAGGCGATGTCCCAAGCTACACAAAGCGAGGAGATCAGTGAACAGTTAGAAAAAAACGGTTACTCAGTTGGCACTCATTCCAATATCTCTGATGTACAGAGACCTGTCTTTGAGAGCTTTACTGATGTCAGGATCACTATTGATACGAAGAGCTTGAGCAAAAACTACTATGTTAAAGAGTCGGGTGCTCAACTAACACCCGACCAGCAGGTGAACATCGTTAATATCAACGATGACCTGATCCCAAGGACAGTCTCGGACAAGCTGTTTAAGGAGTTTTGTGCCTTACAGGCGAAACCACCAGACATGGGGAAAGATCACATATCTGCGCTTCAGATCTTTCTACCGTTGGTGTTTGGTAATGTCACGGTTCTGGAAGCTGCCATTGTTCTCTCGTACTACTCCATCCAAGACCCAGAGCTTATAAAATATGAATCGTCCATCAAGAAACTGCATTTATCGATCTTTTCAGAGCTCCAAGTGAGAGTAAAACACTCGTCTACGCTTTGTTGCGACCATACGCTGTTGCTATTGTTGTACTTGATGCAAATTGAAGTGATAAAGGGTGCCTCTATCCCACTATATCAACACCTCTTAACTATTTCCCACTCTTTAGTTTCATTTCGTGGTGGACCAAAGAGTCTCACGGAAACACTGACGGGTCAGTGTCTTATGGAATTGCTATCACCATTGTTCGTTAATGGTAATCATCATATTTATCATATGTCTGCCTTCTCAAAAGAATCGGAAGATCCCTATATGGCGTGGAACACTTTCCAATACTTTTTAAACAATGACATCTCTCTGAATGTGTATGATAATATTCAATTTTCATTGATTTATGGCTTCACAGAATTAAGAGACCTGATAAAAGTGTATGGCCATGTTAACCACTTACAGAATCTCCTTACAGTCACATATAGTGCCAATTCCGAGATTGGAGATGATGGCTCCAGGGTATTTGATGGTTCCTATGATTCATTGGCCGGTCCACACCTTGGTGAGATTTTGAGTGAAGCTTCTGCTCTGGAAGGGTTCATAAAGAAGTTGCTACATGCCAGTGATGAAGGTTCCCAACTACACGAGATCCAAACAAGATTCTGCTTAGAAGCATCATTGTTATACCTTTACCAGACGGTATACCACGACGTTGCTTTGAACTCAAGATCTGTCCTACTGGTTAAGAGATTATTAGAGTTGATTCATGAGATATTTGACCTGTTGGCATTATTGGACGAATCCGAGTTGAAAAATGTGAAGATCTTTCCATTGGCAATGTTCACCCTTGGTGTTAGTATCATTGGACAGAAAAGTAGAAATTGGTATATAACGAAGTTGGAAGAGCTATATCAGAGGACTCAAAGAGAGAATTTGGCTTTCATGATTCCATTTTTAAGAAAAGTGTGGAGCTTAAACTCAATGGGTAATATATACGTCGATACAAGACAGCTTGCAGTGCAAGCAGGTATAACAGTTTGTCTACATGTTTGAACAGGATGAAAGAGCGAAGATTGAACTGAAAGTCAGATATTTACCAGAATATCTTATTATAAAACGTATTGGAATTTTGGGTTTTTCATATCAGTAATATCACCAAATGATAAAGTTAGATCGTCACATAAATCTTGGACATCATTAGATTTGGTCTTATTTCTGTAGAAATAAATGAAATAGAGTGCAATTGGGGCAATTGTCTGCATAGCAGCAGTACCAACCATGGAATAAGCGGATGATGAATAAACAGGTGCTTCGCTTTCGATGTAAGTTTGAGGACCAACGATATTACCAGCACTGAATCCTATCAAGAACAGTGTATTAAATACGACTTTCTTAGAGTGGCCAGCCACATTAGAAGTTATCAAAGATGACATACAAGCCCAGCCTGCTGTACACCAGTAATTCAAGTAATAACCGACCATCATTGCGTATCGGTTATTGAGACAGAATGCCAATAGGCATAGACCTATGAGATTCCCAATGTTGATGAAAGCAGAGACTGCAAGTCGAGATTTAACGACGTATTTAGCCAAATATGCAAATAGCAACGGGAAAACTATGTCAATCCCAGAACCTGGCATGTTTAATAGTAAAGACTCACCAACTGAAAACTCAAACTTATCATCAAACAATATACCTCCAAAGGTACCCAATGCTCCATTAGATATACCATAACCGAACATATAGAAGAAGTATATATATAGACAAGGATCATAAAGTGCTTCAAGTGCCTGATTCCATTTGAATTGTTTATTACCAAGTCCTGTTCTATTATTCTGAACTCGGAGGATACACATTTTCTTCTCATCTTCTGTAAGGAACCAAGCAGTAGCAGGTGAGCTTGGGAACCAAAGGGTTAAAATACCAAAACCAATGGTTATCGAACCTGTTATTATGTATAATAATTTCCAACTTGCGATTGCATAAGTGTCTTGGTTATGGTATATACCATATGCAATCCCTGATCCAACCATGGTACCAAATCCTTGGAATCCTAACCAGCAAGCAGATCTAATGAACTGTTCTTCCTTTTTATACCACTGGCTAGTTACAATCATAAAAGAAGGATGCATAAAAGACTCGAAAACACCAAGGGCAGCACGACACACTAAGAACCCAGTAGAATTAAATGATGTTGCGTGTAGACATACAATTATTCCCCACATTATAACGGCAAATGCTAATACTCGCCCAAGGGGAAGTTTCTGTAGTATCAAATTAGCAGGGTATTCACAAATCAAGTATGCCAAATAATAAGTAGAGCCCACCCATGAATAAGTTCTAGTTGACATGCCTAAATCTTTTCTCAGACCCATAATAGACGCATACGAATTTGTTGATTTATCCATCAATAAACAAGACATCAGGGCACACATCATAGGGATCATATAAAGGTCTATCTTTCTAACCAGTCTCCTTTCCTTTTCTGGAACGAGATGAAACTCTTCTCTTTGTAATTCGGAAGCGATATGGAAACCTTCATCAACAGCGATGAGTTTCTCAGATGTTACGGAAACAATCCGAACATCTTGATCTGTTTTTTGAGCTTCCATATCTTTAGAACCCTTTAGAAGACACTCTTTTCCCTATACCTAATACCTATATCTCTCCTGCCCCCACCTTCTGTATCAAAGATGTTTTGTATCAAAGATTATCGGAGCTAATCAACAGATGATCGCGGATCGTTAGAACAATTAAAGCTTAAATTTTGAGGTCCTTGCTGCTGGCACAGCTCAATGTCGATCTTTGATCGATCTCTGAGGATAGGATCTATGTCTATCTTGACAAGTTAGAGTACGATTATAGTTATATTTGTGTTATGAACTGTTCATGTTCTTTTCAGTATGAAAAAAAAAACGTTAATGGCTTAGCATAATAACGGCACCCGGACACCGCAAAGCCCACATGTGGTACATCCGGACATCACATGATACTTCCAGTAATTTACATAGACTTTTTAAAAAATTTAGTGGACTAATCTAGTTATTATAATTATGGTTTATTACGTGGTGATCTGGTATAATATTGGGTATTTTTAACGTTTTAGTATAGAAAAATTGAAAAATTGAAAAAAAGAGCATCTCTATATTCATGATTGTTAGTTTCGCATTGGAGTATAAAATATACATTTCTGGAAAATTTCAGTAATCTTCTAGAAAGGGCAATAATTGTGACTATATAACACCTATATATGATATCGAATATTCAGCAGTGGTTAATCTTGCCGTAGATGGCTACCAATCTCTGTAAATAAGAAAACTATAGCAACGCTTACGTAATCAGACAAGACTTACTAAACCTTTTAACTAGCACTGAATTTACGATCCACGTATACATAATCAGCCTACAATCTCTTCGCAACCTACGAAGTACCCAGTCTCGTATATCCATGCTCATAAAGCGACTTATTACGTTTTTTTGTCTATCTTCAAACGCTTGATAGAACGACGTGGCCCAAAAAAGAAATTAATTTGGGCCTCAAAGTCATGCGACAGAAGCTTTCGTCTGCGCTTGGCAACGTCACCGATTTGTTCTTTGTTTATCTCAGTGGGGTTGTCAGCTAATTTCTTGAATTTTCGCTAATTGCTCTGTTTAGTGGCTCTTAATGAACTCGTTAAATCTCCTACAAATTTATTTAGTAAAATTGTTGTTTATTTCTACAGAAATCAAGTGAAAAATTTTTTGTTCTAGAAGCCTTCATCTGCACGGAATGTTTTCATGGGGTCAGCCTATGTCTCACTTTCAAACATACCAGCTTCAAGAGAATTTTAGTGGAGAATTTGAAAGTAACTGGGATAAAATCCCAACTAAAATCGAAGTGAAAAAGCTTCTACACAAATCAGCTTAACTAACTTATTGGTTAAATTTGAAAAAGAACAAAAAGAACAAAAAGAGGGCTTTAAGGTTTCCTGAAAGCTTAAAACGACAAACACAGAAAGGCGGAAAAAAAAGAAATTCTCTGACGTTTTTTTTTTTTTTGTTCTTTCCTTCGGTGTGTGCGCGCAGCTCCGTTTTTCGTCGTGCATGGCTTCCTTTAATTAACAATCAATTTTCAAAATTTGTGCTCATTTTTGTATTCATTTTGCTGGTAATTTGCTATTGAACAGACACGGAAGATGTCCAGGAAAGTAGCACCGTCGCTGGAGTCCCTGGTGAACCAGTGCTGTGAGGATTACTATCAAAAGCTCAACCAGGAGCTTGACCCAAGACATAAAGATGACACTCATTTTAGTTATGAAAAGTTCAAAGATTACATAAATTCTTCACATTGTCAAGAGAACTTGAAGTTTCTCATAGAAATCTACCATTACGAGAAGATTTGGAATAAAATTTTCAAAAGACAATCATCAATTTTGAAATGTAAGGACGAGACTGTTCAAAGCTTACAAACACAACAGCAGCAACAAAGGAAACAGTCGGTGGCTACGATCTTTACAAATGCCTCTTCAAGAAGGAGACATCCCTCTATCATCGAACTACCCGAACCGGGCGACTCAGCGAGCTTGGACGAACAACAAAGAATGGATTCAATACACTCATTGGACAATAACGACATAACCAACTTAGTCAATGAACTGACCATACCGACGATGGTGACATCAACAGCGGACTTTGATACAAGGTCGTTTGTTGACATTGATGATCCACACTCACAGACCCCAGAGAAGGAGGAAGAAGATAAGAAAGAAGATAAGCAAGAAGATAAGCTGATCAAAACTCATACCCATACCTCACAGAATCAGAACTGGGACTCTTTGTTTAAGCCGGGATACCAATGCGATGATACCCATGCTTGTATTTGTAACATTGCAAATGAAGAGCACAAGCATATCCAAATTGAGCCTAGTCGTCATAATAGCACCGAAGAATATGAATATAACGAATCAATGAAACAAATGGAATTAAGAGAACAGTTAAAAGAAGAATTGGCTGAGAAATTCGAATTGATTATAACATGCTACGTTTTGAACAATTCACCGTATGAGATCAACTTACCTGCAAATGTTTATAACGAGTTACTCGAAGAATATGAAAACAATAGAATTCTCTATCACTCACCATTGACGTTATTGCCGGCCAAGAACGCAGTTTTACAATTATTAAGAGAAAATATTTATTACAAGTTTTTATCAGAACAAGAAAAGTTGATAAATAAAGAGGATGTTATCGCAAGACCAGTTACTCAAACAGCTGTGAACAGAGAGCCAAAATCCTCAAATAATTCATCAAAGAAGTCATTTGAATCAGATTCAGTTTCAAAAGATTTAAAATTCTTACAAATTGATCCACAAATATCAAGAAATTCTTCAAATTCAGGTCCAATGTCGACTTTTTCCACTTTTTTGAAGACTCATTTAAAGAATCAAGCAAATTCAAATTCAACTAATTCGATTGATTCTTCACAATCTTCAATTCCTGGTATTCAAAGAACTCAAACTTTTGGTGGAGTTTCCAAAATATCATCACAAAAAAATGAAGTTCGTCATTCCGTTGTTGATCTACGAGAGTCGAATTCTATTGGAGATTTACGTGGTGTTTTAAAAGAAAAAGACCATCATGAACATGGATGGAGTAAATTACTTAGATTCAAGAAGAAAAAAGATACCTGAATATCTTTAATAATGGTTTTTTTTATATCCTCTAAAGTGGTATTCTATAGAGAAGAAATAATGTTCTCATATTTCAGAGCAATTTTTTAGAAAGAAAACAATATAATAAGAACTCATTATGTTTCTTTAATATCGAATAAATTGACAGTTTTTCTTTTAAAACTAAAACTTCTAGATTTGTAGAGCCTAATGAGACCAACTATGACGCTTCTTATATTTCTATTCTTCCGATATGCCATAGCATATTTTAATCAAGATAACTTAATTGCTGTTTATTGGGGACAAGCCGAAGCTGGTGAATTCCAGCAGAATGAACTATCTTATTATTGTCAATCTGATGCTGTTGATATTGTGATATTGGCGTTCATATCATCATTTGGGAAAACTCATACGAGTTCCAAAGATGGTTATGTTCTAAACTTATCAAATATGTGTAATGAAGATGGTCAAGGAAATATCAAATGTCAAAGTCTTTCAAATGATATAAAGACCTGTCAAGATTTAGGTAAGAAAATCCTTTTATCAATTGGTGGGGAATCTGATAAGAATGAAATGTATGGATTTGTTGATGATGATGAGGCAAAATCTTTTGCAATGACATTATGGAATCATTTTGGCGAAGGAAGGTCTGAAAATAGACCCTTTGGACAAGCAGTAGTTGACGGATTTGACTTTGATATTGAAACCCAAGATCAGATTGGGTACCTTTCCCTTTTGAAAGAATTAAAGAAGCTAAGTGAGGATTACGGTACAAAGCCTTATATCTTCACTTCTGCTCCACAATGCTCTTTACCAGAATTACACATGTCACAGCTATTAGAAAATTTTGAATTCGATCAGATTTATATTCAGTTTTACAACAATGAAATTTGTGATTTACAATCCGATGGATTCAATTTCAATCAATGGGTTGACTATATAGGATCTGAGAATACCAAATTATTCATTGGTCTTCCCTCAGCAAAACAGGCTGCGAATTCAGGGTTTATATACGATGTTAATAACTTATTTGAAGAGTTCATATATCTGAATAACACGGAACCAACAAATAAATTTGGAGGGTTTATGTTCTGGGATGCTTCTCGTGGGTTTGATAATATAAATAGAGATTCTTATGAAAAGAGCTATGTCTATAGAATCTGGTCCACTTTGAACGATACTGAGATTAAGACAAGCTCCTCTGGCGTGTCTATAAGTATCTCAAATGATAATACTTCAAAGACATATACACATACTAATGGCCAGGATATATCACGATCTGGGACTGCCTTTTGGGTGTTCTTTGTTACTATGTTCTTCTCAGCACTATGAAATACTATAATAACCATATTCATTACTCTTTTATATAAAATTAATGATCCTCGGCTGGTTCCAAACAACTTGTAGTGTTACAGTTCAAGGCATTATCAATAATACATCTCTCGCCTGTTGAGCCGTATGGACCAATGTCATTCTCCTGAGACTGTGCTGATCCCTGTAACTGTTCCACAGAGTTGTTTCTTGAGGAGAACTTACCAGAGGCAATGTTGGTGAACTGTTGGTAAACCTCAGCTGTGATGTTATTCTTACCGATGAACTCAGGCTGCACTGTAGCAGAGTGAATACCATAGTTGTGTAAGACTGCACGGATCTCACTGGCAATAACCAAGAAGGTCTCTGGCGAAGCATCAACTTCAATATGCAATGAGGCAATGAAGATATCTTCTGTTAAGTTCCAGATGTGGAAGTCGTGAACAGATTTGACACCGTTAACAGCAAGGATCTCTCGCTGGACTTGGTCGGCAGAGATGTGGGTTGGTGTGGCTTGTAAAAGGATACGTGACGATCTTCTACACAATGGCAAAGCAGACGAGAAGATAATAGCTGTGATCACAAGCGAAATGAAAGGATCAGAGTAGTACTTCCAGGAATAGTCTGTCTTCCAAATGAACAAAGCAGTCATGATGACACCGACGTTACCAAGAGCATCACCTAAAACGTGGAGGAAGACACCGTGCATGTTCATGGAACGGGTCTTCTTTGGTGTCTTATCATCATCAGCATGGTCGTGGGAATGCTCATGGTCGTGGCCGTGGTCGTCGCTGCCGTGAGTGTGTTCGTGACTGTTAGCATACGAATTGTCACTCTGGGCCAATAATCTTGATCTCTCGGTATAATTGTTAACGACGTTGTCAGGCAGCATAGCACCAACGGAGCTCTCCTCATCAGTCATAATATCGTCGTGGGAGTGCGAGTGGCCAGATGAGCCACCGTGGGAGTGGCCATGTTCGTGGAACAGGAAGAGACCCACGATGTTGGAGATCAAACCAGCAGTACCGACATAGAGAATTAGCTTTGGATTAGTAACAATGGAAGGCTGAATGAGTCTCTGAATGGCTTCGATTAAGATCGAGAAGCACAAAGCGAGCAAAAAGACAGCATTGATCAAAGCACCGAGAATCTCGGCTCTCTTCCAGCCATAGGTGTAACGGGCATCGGCACCCTTTGTCTTTGCAACACGGACAGCCCACCATGCCACCAAAAGTGAAAAAATATCATTTAGCATGTGGAATGAGTCTGCGATAAGTGCAAGCGAGTTAACGGCATAGCCAACAAAGCACTCGATCAGAAAGAACACCGTGTCGATGACCAACAACGCCACAATGCGGACTTCCTTCCCTGAGACCATTTTGTATCAAATGGAGAGTTAGGGAAACGTACGAAGAGCAAGAAAGGAGGGGGCAAGACTTTATACACCCCAGGCAGTTTTTGTTTTTTTTTTTTTTTTTTTTTTTAAATAAGCCAATTTAGGTGAAAGTTCCGCTTTTGGGAACGGAAACTCAGTAAACCCATAGCAAGTTCTAGGAGTATTTAAACACCCAAAAGCCCCAGAGATTGTAGAACTGTAGAGAACTCAAACTCACAGCCCCACACACATTTTACTTATAAAATTTATATAACTTAGCTAGCTTATAACGGTACACATTTACAGAACATATAAACTCCTCTACGGCCAATGGGATGCCAGGGCACTGAATCGTAAAGCAGGAATTCTCCTCTGGGCAGAGCACGAGAAAGAAAGAGGATCCAAGGACTCAACCTGTTTCTGTAGAATAGCACTAGAAGAGATGGCTGTTTGGGTGGCTCTGTTGATGCTACGATTGGCCTAGAAACCTCCGTCTTAGTGACATTCTTTTCAGTTCATCCGGCTATTTCAGAATCACAGGGTATTCAATGCTGAATTCGATGCACTGCCCCCAAGGAACAGCAGATGAACTGTAAGGCCACGGGCTCACATGATGAAGAACGGCACAAGCGTCTAAAGAAGGCAGGAAAAAAGGACTCCAGGCCTTAGAAGACCAAACCCACCGACTCAAAGAGAAGCAGAAAAGACATGGAAAGAACGAGAGAAATTCTACATGCTTCTGTTACAAGGCCTACAGACATTGAATATATATAATCTACCGAGATGGTCTCTGATGGCCATTGAAGAAGATGGCACTTCTGTAGCTTCACTTTCCTAACAGATGCACAGTGCATTCAGTGCACTGCTAAGATCTAAACACTCAAATTCAAAACATTGTTAATATACAGCCTTGGAACTGATAAAATAGAAGACTTAGTACTATTTACAGAAAGAATTGGTAGGGACATTACTAATCGTACGTAGCGTGGACATAGCAGGTTATTGGAAGTCTTAAAACTTTTGAGGTCTTCAAAGATCAGACAAAACACTTGAATTCATTTATACTTCATTATAAATAGAGGAGAAAATCTTTAAATGAAGAGAAATTAAGAACTGCCATCTTTTACAAGAAGTTTCCAAGTCTTTTGTTAATGGAATGCAATTTTTAACCAATGAAATATCGTTGGAAGTTCCCAAAGCAAATAACCCCCATTGTCCAATAGTCGGAGACAACTGAGAGTACAAAGAAAATATTTCTTGTTTCATTGGCTGGATTAAAGTTGGAACTTCATTACACTTCAAGCAGTTTAATAGTTCTTCCATGAAGAGGGTTTCAACTGGAATTCCCTCTCTATACGATGCTGAGGTATAACGCATCTTTAAGGACAATTCTTGCTTATAATCTTCAATTGTCATACCAATGGGTAATTTCCTCTTGATGGTATAAATACCCGTTGCCATTAAGAATTCACCAAATGGCATTGTTTCAATTGAGTAGTCGATATATTTTGAGGTTTGCTTTAACATGGTGGAATGCCACCACTTTAAATAATCTTCAAGGCAATTAGCAACTGCTAATAATTTATCACCGGTGAATTTAACAAAGAGCAATTGTAAATCATGGAAGTAATTGGCTTCACTATGATTTTTAATAGTTTCATATTCTTCATTGGAAAGCGATTTCCCAATACTTGCAAATAGCATTAATGTCAATTCAATAGATGCCTCAACATTTGAACACTCATCAACATAATCAATGAATCTCTTCATACCAATTTTCGCCATTATACTCTCATAATCAGAGGTTTTCTTCATTATATAGAAACCTGTTTTCATAGTTTGTTTTTCTAAGTCACTCAAGAATTTTGATACACGATAATGGCACCAATCTTCAACGGTAAAACCCGGTGGTATTATCAACGAACTCTGATGAACCTGCTCAACTGAGTTTTGATAAACTAAGAACTCTCTCTTTATCATTTCAATTTTATCCTTTAGTTCCATTCCAAGGAAGCACCAATCATTGGAATGGTTACAATTTGTATTTCTTTTCCATTGCGAGACTTGCCTTACCAGCACTTTCTTTCTCATGGAAAACAATTTCAACTTTGCGTATTCAGGTGGTCTTCCAATGAATTCTTGTAAAGAAATCCCTTGGTTTAAAACGTCAATAGCACGACATAGCAACAAGAGACATCTTGTTAAATAAGCCAATTGCATTAATCTGAAAAAGTCACAATATTCCCTCCATGCTTTCATCATTGCTAAATGATGGCAACTTTGTAGCCCATCATTTGTCATAATTAAAACTTGAAATTTTAGTAAGAGTCTCTTTGAAAGGATTAATTGCCTTGTCTTGACAAATTTATTGAATTTGTCATCTAGGATATTGAGATCTTCCATCCAATCATTCAAGTAATCACCAAACTCCAGGATGGGTTGATCGCCTAAATTTGCATCATAGATTTTCAATTCATTGGTGTGATGATCTGATAGTAATAACAAAGATGATAAAAAGATATTCTCGATTGGAACTGATGGGAATGGGTTATTAAAATTGTATAATTTCAGTGAGTCATTAACAACTTTCCTCAAATCCCCTTGGACCAAAACTTGGATTTGGTCATATGGTAGGTTTACTACTTCTTCAATTGGTTTCATAAGAATACTTTTTTTCAATCTTACATTTACCAAGTACCTCTTCAATTGGAAGGCAATTGGACCTCTTCCCTGTGTAAAAGAGTCTTTCTTAACAGCATTTGATATTTCAACTAGCTCGATCTTGGATTTAGAACACCTCCAAATCTTGGAATCCTCGGAAAATCTCCTTGCAGTGTCTCTTCTTTCTTCTAATAAAGCATTCCGATTCCTCTGTGCTATTAGAAACCGTTGCTTAATGGCTTCTCTCTTGGCTTCAATAAACTTTTCTCTGTCAAACTTCCATCTTTCAACCTTCTTCAAAACCGTTTCATAAGATGAAAGACTCTTCTTTGTATAGTTACTTTGCTCATCGGTACGATAAGACTTCTGTCTCTTACAAACCGGTGTGAGTCTCTCGAGGATCCTCTTCGGAGGAGACAACGGAAGATTGCTGCTCGAGTCCATGATTCACAAACTTCAAACAGTAACAGCAGTCTCACAGGCACCCTTGGTATTTAATCTGTGTAACTCATGTATTCTCAATAGATAAGATAAAGCCCCTGGAAGGGGCTGCCCGGGGTATGAAATTTAAAAGTGGCACATTCCGAATTAGGCAATAAGCGCGCGTATTGCGCGAACGGTGGTTATGTGGCTGGTTGATGCTTCCCGTACCATAACCCGGACATCCCATTTTTTTTCATTTTTAGTTTCCATGACAACAAAACGCGATCAAATAAACAACAAAAAAACGCGTGAAGGTTAGAGCAAAGACAGAGAGATAGCAAGAACGGGAGAACGAGAGAAGGCCAGAGATGTCACAGAAGTACTCGATAACCAGTGGGAAGGATGGCAACAGGCGTAAATCGATTTTCAAGTCGTCTATAAATAACCCCTCGCTAACACAGGCGTCATCACAAGCGATCGAGCTGGAAAGATTAGAGCAAGAGATAACTCTAGTCCTACAGGGAATTGATAAATCATTTGCACAGTCACATAAAATCATCAATGAAAAACTGATACCAATTGTTAAGAAATACCACACGGAGTCCAAAAAAGTCTGGAACGGTGTTAATTTTTGGAAAAACTTCCTGGAGACAAGTGCAAATGTTGAGTTGAGAGGGTACGAAGAAGCTGCTAATGGACTTGAAGAGGAGCAGTCAATTCTTGCGAATGACCTGAACCAAAGCATCGGCGACTCAAATGAGCAAATGAGCCCCGTGAAAGTCCAGCACGAGGCGTTGATGGAGAGCACCCAGACGATTAATGAATTTCAGAAGAGGTACAATGAAAATCTTGAGACCCCAGAAGATAACCCCATAATGCCTAAAGTCTCGAATAACGTTGGCTTTGATACGACTGATAGCATCCTGCCACCAATTCCAATGAGTGCCAACTTGTCGAATACAAACAATGGCACAGATGTGAACCAGACAACACCGACTCTACGTCCTTCAAATATCGAAACGAAGCACTTCTTAATGCACCACAATGGTGATACAAACTATAAAGTGGAAGTGTCACCTAAGAAGAAACACGATCTGGGGGTTGTGAATTCGCTAACTCCAAGGAAACCACCTGCAAAGAAGAGGAAATCAATGATTGCAAAGAAATTTGACTCTTCTCCGTTCGAGATTGAAACCCCAAAATTGATGTCAGACGTTCAATTCAGCCCAATAAAGAAGTCTCCACTGAAAAAGGCCATAGAAAATGATGATAACACAACTCAGAGGTTCCCCAATACCCCGAGATACGGCGCAGGTGGTCAATCGCTCCATACCCCGGGGCAAATCAAATACAACCAAGACATTGGCGACGACTCAGCAGAGCCAAACATATCCCCTCCTATTACACTGAAATTCGCAAACACAGACCTGAAAAAGACCCCTGCAAGGGAAGCTGCCAAGAACATCGTTAAGGATATCTTGAATAACGTCAGTGGTATTAATGATAGCACACAAGACGCTATATTCCACGATGCTACCTCGTCAATACAAGAAAAATTCGAGGACTTCGATGCTTTCTTAGACCGTCCTGCTAACGAGAAGAAGTCAGAAGACTGGAGCGATGACTAAGCTAATGATAATCTACATACACGAATATAACTTTGGGCTGCCAAATGTAGAAATTGGTATGGGCACTCTACCGGCAAAAAAATTACGATGGGCCTTGGCTTCCGAGATCAAAAGTTCTCGAAAAGAACCATTGGTCTGGTCTTTGTTCACTTTTAATAAAGCCAATCAAAAGATCTAAAAAAACAAAGTGTGATGGGTAACGCTATGTCTTCGAGTTTGGCCCCTGAATGTACCGAGGCTAAGAAGCAGTACGACGATTGTTTTAACGACTGGTACACCGAGAGTTAGTACCTCAAGATTTTTCATTATATTCCATGTATTTGATTACTAACTTTTATAAAGAGTTTTTGAAGGGCAAAAGTTTACACAACGAGTGTGAGGAGTTGTGGTTTGATTACAAAGCCTGTGTTGATGTATGTATTCCCCATTGCTCTTTACATAACAAGTACTAACAAGGAGATTAGCTGGCATTGGCTAAGCAGGGTATCCTTCCAATGGTCGAGGAAGCCAGAGAGGTTGCACCATTTGAGAAAGGTGGAGTGATAGAAGAGAAGAAATGAAATAAAACGTATGAAAAGTAATGATATAAATTGTATAGTAGAATCATGAATTTGTCTGTTTTTGTGTATGAGATCTCATTCTGTCAAAGTATAAGTTCGGATGAACAACATGCTCGTTCAGATCACCGTTTGTTTTAATCTCCAGTACTTTTGTACACGCACTTGTATATTCACCTTTCCCACTCAATTCGACGATTTGCTGAATGTCTCTTTCTTCTAATCCCATTTCCTTCAATTTAAAAACTAAAGCATCCTTGGCTAAGTCTCTGTACGGACAGCCGTGTGACTCGTCCTTTGATGGTCTTGGCTTACTCAGAATTGTACGACAATCCCATGGCTTATAGTTGATCCTACCACCTTCCATACCGTAAGCGTGGCGAATGTTATACTTGTACTCCTTATTAAACTTGTCCAATCCCATGGTCTTAGTGAACTCATTGGACCAGAATTGTAAGGCATCTTCTAAGTTTAAGCCAATTCCCTTTAAGAATAAAGTGAACTGCTGACGGCCAAGATACTTCAAGTGGTGATTGGCCTTGAGTCCAGCCATTAAATTCTGTCCACACAATGGGAACTGTGAAATGATCTCCTTGGAGTTAACACTAACAGAGTTGATATCGTTGTTGCTGTTGGTTACGTAATCGTTCGATGATAAGTTCAGCAGAGCACCAGAGGACAAATGGTTTAATATTGGCAAAATTCTGTCATCTTCGTCCAGCGATGGGAAGGCATGGGACGTGGAAATCAAAGCCTCTGATAGCTTACCATTGAACTCGTTTAAAAGCAGCTGCAATTGCTGAAATTTGGGAATGTAAGCCGTACCATTTGAGAGATAAATACAACGTTGTGGCAGTAAGTCGGTGACATACTCAAATGGAATCTTAATGAATTCTTCATTTTCAAAATACTTCCTCTTTTGAGCCTCATCGGTTAGGTTTAAAGTGTACGATAAGGAATTTGCAATCGAGGCATACAGCTTTGATGATAAGCTTGCCTTCTCTTCTTCATTTATAAACTCCCATGGTAGGTCTAAGTTCTTGACAAATTGCTGTTGTTCAACCGATGAGAGTAAATTGTAACGAATTTTGAAAAGAATACTCTCATTTTTTAGGAATTTATCCCTTAGCTCTTTTGATCTTGAAAAGCAGAGTCTCAATATAAAATGAGAGTAATAATCCTTTTGTCTCTCTTTATTTAATTTTTCAACGTTTGTGGAGTTTAATGGTAAGATATTTTGGAGCATTGGTTGAATAGCACTTTCAATCTCCTTATAACCTTTGTTTCTAACAAGCGAGGATTCGATCTCATTGAGAATCTTTATACGATCAATGGCCCATGTCTCAAATTCGTCTAAAGTTATCTCTCCAACAGGTGGTAAAGTATAAAATGTGAGCTTAGAGTTGTTATAGACATTGTTAAGATACGCATCTGCCGTAGAGCTTGATAAGACATTCGTCTCGAAGTTCTTACGACCAGCAGTTCTTCTCTTTGCACTTCTAAACATCTTTGTGTTTAACTCTTTCTGTGTGTGTATATAAGGGCCATATAACGCGTTTTGATAAATATTAAAATCATCAAAAAACGCGACGCGTCCCCCCGTTGTTTACATGGTGTGTTCACACCAAACCGCGAACTCGTTCAATGTCCCAAGCTTTCTGTGGTTTTGCCTTTTTTCGTTCTTTTTCGCTTTTGTGTTATTTTTTTCTGAGTTGTCCCAAGCTGCCGCACACAAGCGCAAACGCTCGGATCTTGGGCGCAGGGGGTTTTGTCGGGTTATTGTTAGTCCGATTATAGTGGATTATATTTTAGTTTGTAGTAGAGTATCAAAGGTTTTGATTAGAGAATTAGTTTAGATTTTCTTTTCTATTAGAATGTTTCTGTTCAACAAAATTTTAGATGAATTATATCACCATTAATTCAGGAAAATATTTTATTCGACTCTACACATATGGGTGTCATGGTAACGTAATCAACATACCCAATCCTATGTTTGATCCCCGCTAAATGACTACATAAAAAATATCAATTAGAACTCTCAATAGACTAATTAGACGAGAAAAATACATAAACATTATTTAATATCTATCATATTATATAAGGATTCAATCTAAGGGTTAGACTATAACTGCTTGATGCAGGGTTGATTTAAGCTTTCTCTCTTCCTTACTCTCTATTATACGTCGTTCTTTTAGGGGGTACATCATTATCACAAATACATGTACATTACATACACTATCTACATGTACGTTATCCACAGCATAACCTATTATCTGATTTTTGCTTCTTTGAGGGCGTCAAGGATGATTTGTGCGTGGACAGCTTCCAGAACTTGTCCTGCAAATTTGAGAGGCACGAGCATTCGCTTCGATACCTTTGCATTCCCCCCAACGGTTGTGATGCTGAATAGGGCTGGCAGCAGGTCGCACATACACATATTACACATATCAGATGTTTTTTGTGTCCCATCTCTCTCCACTCTTTTTTTTATGGCTCTCTTTCAAAGAACGTATACACATAAATATCTAATTAATTAACCTCCAATGTTGGAGGGAATTGTTCAATACCTGGGAGATTTCACTTCCATTGCCAAATGCGGAAGAAAAACCGACAAATCTTTGCTTTAAATTTTGTCCTGAGTATTTATTGAATTCTCGTTTGTCCCTTTTTTTGAAGTTTTTCATAATTTTAGTCTTTTTTTATCCCATGTCTTATGTGATCTGCGGTCCTTTGTCCCATTTTCATTTTATCACTTTGTCCCGAGTTCCGTCTCTGAAGCCGCATAAATTACTAAAGAGCGGGAAATTATTTATGATTAATCGGCCAAGAGATATTGATTTATTCAAGTTTATATCAGTTTCTGATTCCAATTATAAATCTCCAATTAAAAGAGAGTAAATCAGTTAAATCTTGGTATTATTACATCGTTGTTATCACCGGGCTTCTACAGCTAACGCAGAAGCAACTCACACTTCAAAGGGCACATAGACCAACGTGCAGCGTGCCCATTACTGTCCGCCCACAGCATCACCTTTGTTTCTCGAATCTTTCTCAAAGAGAATCAGAAGTTGTAGGGGAACTGTAGAATAAGCTGAACATGATGATTTATTTGAAACGGGGGGATTGTAGTTCTGTCTGTGTCCCTATCTGCAGAGAAGGGTATATTGGTTGGATAAATGACAAGCTCACGTAGATCCCGGAAGCGGCCTTACAGATGATTACAAAGATTGGATCAGACTAATAAGACATAGAATATAGAGGAGCAATATAATCGTGATAGGGATTGACTCAATTTTGGAGTCAGTTTAGTTTCATATTGGTAGGTAGTCAATCATGTCTTTTGTAGGTTTTTAGGTCTCTATAATAACCGCTATTGTGCTCATTCGCCTTTATAAAAGGAACCCGCAATTTTGCATGTGTGCATGTGTGTATGTCTCGATGGATGACTGGAAGGAGTAAACTGGCGGGGGTAGCGGAGTAATCTCGCCGGGAAAGAAAGATACCGGGAGGGAGACAAACTTGGTTAAAAAACTTCCTTTTTTTCTTGGATTTAGACAAAGGATATATATACCAAACCAGAGATCAACTACGCCTGAATGATCTGTAAAATTAACATTTGTACAGACGCATCCATACCATAAGCGGGTCATCATCTCCCATTCTATTGTTGATGCTGGCTTCGGTAAACAGTGCTTCTACATATGTGGTGTGTACCCCTTGAAGCTCCTGAGAAAAGGCGTTCCTTGGCCGGAAATAGCGAGATGTGGCTTGTTCCGATGTAAGGAAGTTAAAACTGTAGCTGCGCAGAACAGTCTGAGAGGAATTTCTACTATACGCAGAGATCACTAGGGATTGAGCTTTGGAAAGAATTGACTTTTAGTAAATGATAACAAAAAATGGACATTCTATTATTAGCAGAACTTTGCTTTGGAATAAAAGGTTACCACCCCACTACTTTAAACAATTGACACAGCTTCGTCTGTAGCTTCCTTCGTTTATAGAAAAAACTCAACCGATCTGGAGCCCTGATTTGTCCCAAGCGAACCCAAGCTGTAGGAAAGGCATCGCTCCAGCGATGTTTTCCGACTACAGACAGACTCACACATACACACAGAGAGAAAGAGAGTTCAAATGTCCGTTGAAGGGGAAAACTGCGAGACATTGCGTAGGGGATTAGACAAAATCACTGTTGGACTCTGCAAACGCTGAGGTATCTGAAAATCAGCTACCATAGCAACAACTAAAAGAGGCTGTTGACTTTGGCAAAAAATGACGCACGAATGTGTAAGTTGCCGCTTGTAGTGTCGCGTCCATATATCAAACTCAGTCTTGGGCATGCCATGATTGGTCCTTCCATTTTGCTCCCGCATGATTATGCATGTCCCGACGCCGTCTCTGCAATTTGTCTGTGACTCCCGCGACTCGTCGCAGCGTCGCTTCTCCGGCCCGCAGGATCTTCTACTGCGCACTGCGCACTTCGTCCACCACCGTATCCTTTTTACCACTTTCAAAACAAAAAAAAGTGTGAATTCCTTTCAAAACACACCACAGCTCAATTTCTGTCTGTTTCTTATTCCTCTTTCTGTGAATATCTTCATAAGAAATCTGATCAGAAGGTCTCACACACTCTCTTTTTTAAACTTTTGTAAAGAAAGTCGTTTCGTTCCTCGTTATACAGATCCTCTATCCGCTTTGGCGCTCTTGCACAATAAAAACAAATCACCAACAATGTCCTTGCCTCCAATGAAGTCTCTTGAGTCCACTCCTCAGATCTCTCACGATGACTCCTCCGTTGGTGCTAACAACAGTAACAACAATGGTGCAAATGCCAATGGTGCTTCTAACCCTCAGCCGGTCGGTTCGACTCAGAAGGGCTCATCTTCCAACGGTCAGATCAATGGTGCTTCAAGCCAAGTTGACGACCCTTACAGATACTCCGCTCAACAGATGACATCGCAAGGTCAACAACAACAGCAGCAACAACAACAGCAGCAGCAGCAGCCACAGCAACATCAACAACAACAACAGCAACAATATCCTTACTACACTTACCCACCTGCGTACGCTCAGCAGGGACAACAGCAATTCCAAAACCAGTACCCATACTATCAAACAACTGGCCAAGTTGCTGCTAACCCAACCCAATCTGCTGCTGGTACTGCGGGTCAGGTGAGCTCTGTTTACCCAGATTACAACAACTACTCCAGAATGAACTATGTTCAGAACTACACTCCAATGTACCAAGGTCAAATGATGACCACAGGTGCTGCTGCCACAGGTGCTGCTGGAGTCGGAGCAGTTCAGCCTGGTACCCAAGGTATTGCCACCTCAACAGCATCTGGTGTTGGTCAAGTTCAGCCAGTTGGTTCCAGACCAAGAGTTACCACTACCATGTGGGAAGATGAAAAGACATTGTGCTACCAAGTGGATGCCAACAGTGTTTCTGTGGTGAGAAGAGCTGACAACAACATGATCAACGGTACAAAGCTATTAAACGTTGCTCATATGACCAGAGGTAGAAGAGATGGTATTCTGAAGTCTGAGAAAGTTCGTGATGTCGTTAAGATTGGTTCTATGCATTTAAAGGGTGTCTGGATTCCATTTGAAAGAGCTCTCGCGATGGCACAAAGAGAAGGAATCGTTGATCTTTTGTACCCATTGTTCGTTAGAGATATCAAGCAGGTTATTCAGCAAGGATCCACAACACAGCCACAGGCCAACCCAACTCAACAATGGGGCTACCAGGCCGGTGCCGTTCCTGCACCAGCACCAGTGATGGCTGCTCAACCACAAATGCAAACATCTCAGCCACAGACAACTGGCTCAGTTGCTCCTTCAACCGGTGGTGCTTCTACTACACAGCAGACTGGTGGTTTGAAGTCCTCTAACTCTCCATATCTCACGCCTACTTCATTATCCAACTCTTCGCTCACTACAGATGCCAAGAGTGCTTCAAATGCTCAGCCACAGGCCAACCAACAGGTCACAAGTGCTCCACAAGGTGCTCAACAGAACTACTACGGTTATCCATACTATCCACAGTACCAGTACGGTTATGCTGGTGCCCCAGCTACAGCTGGTACAACCACCACTGCTTCTAGCGGTATGATGGCTAACTCCGTTGCGGCTAATGGTGCTTCCAACGGTTCCCAGAACTACCAATACCCACAATATAGTGGATACGGATACTTGCCTCAGTATAACACACAGCCATATGATGAACAGAAGGACAAGTGAGTTTTGTCATTAGCATTTGTGGATATTCTTTTCTGCCTGAATCAAGCAATAATAATAATAATTTTCCTTCTATTTTTGTTTTCCTTTAGGCTGACCTTCTCCCCGTCCACACCACACATCTTTGAATTAGTTTTTTGCCTACTTATTTTTACCCTGTTCTGTTCTTACCCTCTCTTGTTGTGTTACACGTGCTCTATCAATTGCTTTAGCTTATGCTCCAAAAAAACAAAAAAAATCTGCTATATACGAAAAACTGCATTCTTCCACTTCTAACAACAACGAATACACCACAATTCTAAACGTCACCATATACATATGTTTCGTCTGTGCTGGTTATCTCCGTTGATGACCTTTTTCCTATGGCTCATATAAATGCGAGGCACGCTGTTATGTGTTTTCCTCGAATCCATTTATGATGCGCTCATTATTCTCTTCAACAGAAATGATGAAGACGAAATTGAGCTGTTATAGCAGACTGTACTATATACAATTCACTAACTATGATATGCAAATTTTGTATTCAATCTTAAAAGTGTAGAGCAACTGTACAAGACAAGCTGGATCTGAAGCTGTCTGACATATGCGAGAGGTGCTTTTCATTCACATTTTGATACAGTGCATGCTTCTCTTAGCACCATGAGTGAAAAATGTGTCAATTTTTCTCAAATAAGAATCAGTTCTATAGAATGGTCTGTTAGTAACCAGGATATCTTCAAATTAGCCTAATTTTTCTAAAAATCTACAGAGAAATCATCTCATACACAGGGATAGAAAGAGAAACAGGCGCACATCCTGGACGTGGATCGCTGTATGGCCGTTTTGTGTGCTGAAAGCTGCGGGATCTGGGTCAAAGCGGCCGTTTGATTTCCTAATGCGGTAATTCTGTGATAATCACCCAATATGTAAAAATAAGCAGTTTGAGGTCCCCCTCCCCCCTCCGCGTCTTTGCGCGGAAAATTATTGCGCATCTCTGGGCTGGTACTGTTTATCTCAGATCTGCGCTGTCACGAATGCAATAGAAGTTACCTATAACTGAGAACAGGGATGGATGATAGGCAATCAGTTTCAATCACTACAGGCAACTTGATGATAAAAGTTTTAGTTCTGCTTTTGTAGCAGAAGGTCCTCATCATTG
Source organism: Petasospora americana (assembly GCA_003708795.3). Classification (NCBI taxonomy): domain Eukaryota; kingdom Fungi; phylum Ascomycota; class Saccharomycetes; order Phaffomycetales; family Wickerhamomycetaceae; genus Petasospora; species Petasospora americana. The sequence goes on along the minus strand of PPOA03000019.1, from coordinate 129,881 downwards.
CGGTTGGATGCAATGTTCTTTTCTCGTAGAAATGACCGTTTCTAGACTATGTATGGGAATGCCAATTTATAGAAGCGAAATAATAAGGGCGAAAACAGGAACCCTGGGCTAATCACATTTGACAGGGAAATTTTGATCGCCCAAAGATCACTCCTAGGACTAGGGTTATGACGATGTATCTCTTTAGTGTATATTGCGTCAAACTCCACACGGCGCACATCACAACAGCAGGAACGGCTGTGTCATTATGAAGTTAGTTAAACTTTCATAAGCCGGCAGTACATCGGGCGTCATACGTATATATCAGGCCATTTTGAATATCTTATACGCTTCTCTTTTAGTGTGAGGGGTCTAAGTTTAAGCATTGATGCTTTTATACAAACGTTGTAAATCTTAAAGTATTCCTTGTCTTCGGAATGCAATATAGCAGCTCTTGACCCATCTTGATGCTACGAGTGCTAAATTGAGCTGTCAAATTAGAAGTTCCCATGCGAATTAACGAAGTGTCCTTATAGAATTAGTGTAACTAAAGAGAGGTTCATGATCAGTATGTCCAATTTTAAATATAGGTTGCTACACTAAGTAATAGCTGTTGTGCTACGCTTTTATAAGTTCTTATGAGCTCTGTCTAACAACTCGTAATCAGTTGGTGTGAGTATAGTGTCTTGTAGGTTCTATGTTACCTCAGTACCGATTTGAGAGAGTCTTAGTTCAAGCACAGTAAGATTAATAGATGCCGTGGTGAATACACAATTAGCAGCATTGGTAAGTGGCATTAGGGCCAGCTTCTCTATGGCTTCTTTAAAATGTTATATATTACACCCTATCACACACACACACACTCTCTCTCTCCCTTTCTTATTGGTCTAGAGTTAAGAAACGTTTTACATAGGTCTCTGTGTAGTTAACCTCAAAATCTCTGCTGTATAATAGAAGTCTGTGCAGTTCTTAATGTAAATAAGGTGTGCATATTTCAATTGTGACTTTATCACACCAAGCGTTGACACCTGTACTAAACAGTCCAATCTCTCGGCCACACTTCAATTGGGGTTATGGGTGGGGATCAATATTTGGTCTCAGACATGACTTATATCTAGATCAGGTCCATAGCTTGCATATAGTGCTCGGTCCAAGATTGAGCTCTGATACAGGTATTAACATATCTACGCCGGCTGGAAAGGCAGCAAAAATCTTTTTATGTAATAATGTAGAATGCATTCAAACTAAAGTGTTGATCATACACTAGTACTGCATTACTGTTAAGGCACCTTGACTCATTAATATATGAACTTCACTATAAAGCGGCTTCCCATCTGTGATCGACAGTGAAACAATAGGAAGTCGAATATCGTCGATTTTGAGGTAGCTAATAATATTGATTAGCACTAGTGAGGTGATCAGAACCATCTCTTTCTATATATACGTCTACGAGGCTTTTGAGTTGCGAAAGCTCCAAGATTATAGAATTGCTCAATCCCCCTTCGCCAGTGAAAAGAATAATCGCAGGTGGCCTGGAGCGTCCCGCCTAGAGAGCACAATCACATCATAGCGCCACATCTGGTCTGATCTAGGAACAGTCTGAGAGTCAAGAGTCTACAAATGTACTTACATTTCTTCAGGGACTAGATATGCGAGATCTCAGACCCCAATGCTGCATCCTCTTGGGACTATGTGTAAACCGCCGTCCTTCAGGCGTCAACATACATATAGATGCATCGAAATAGCCAACTTTCAACCCTAGCAACTTGCAAGGAAGTCATCAATCCAAAAATGACATAAAGGTAAAAATGAAGAAAAAGGTTGCAAAATGTTGCAAACTGTTGATACTATGCACGACTACACATAATTTGAAAGTTGAATCTTCAGCTCGCAGGAATTTGTTGAATGCTCCGAAGATCACGTTATTGTTCTAAGTATGACGTTATCGTTGCCTTTCTTTTAAATATAGAGGGATCACAGCTATGAGGTCCATTTTCCTAGTTAACATTATACACTGGTTGCTGGAGTTATATACGTCTATGGCCTTTCATTAATTTTTTTTCTAATATTCGATAGCGATCCAGTAATCTACACCACACTACGAGTATTTTGTTGGGCGTTTGCTCGCATGACTAACTTTTTACCTATATATATAGATAACGAGGCAACTACAACATCAGAACCCGGCTATATACTTATATTTATGTATATATCATTTGATATTAATCTTGGATTGTTTAATTTGTAAAAAATTCAATTACAAATTCAATCAACTTTCAGTTTTATCATTAAATCTTCATATACTGTTCCTGATCCTCGGTGCTAATCTGCATTGTGAGGTTAGATTTTTCGCATTTGCATGGTCGCCTTTTGGCATGGATCGTCCCGGCCCCTCAAAGCGCCTGGACGGGACAGCCTCGGAGTCAGAATAGTGGGGTGCTGCCTAAATTGTAACTTTTCACTCTCTGTTGTAAGTAAGTAGTTCCGTGGGAAAATTCAATCTAAAGGCAACAGTTCAATACAAAAAAAAATAGATAAATATGCTTCAATCTGGAACATGAGTCTAATCCCACTAATAGCATATTACTCTATCAAACAAGTTATTTTGAATTCGACTTTAAGTTTACGTATAAATACAGTTCCAGATTAAATTATTAGTATTATTAAAAGGATTTGAGTTCGATCTAAATAATACTCAAATTGTTTAGTACTGGCCAAGGTCCAGCGCGCATTAGATTGTGAGGGGAGGATACACTCCTTATATTACAAGCTTTAAAAGATGTATATGGCTTACATCGACCACCGACAGTGGGTTACAGCTGGTCCTCTGTCACCCGACAAGTTGACAGTTGAGAGATGAACTGTCAAGCCGGTCGCCAGAAAGAAAAAAATAGCAGCAATTTTTTTAGAGAGGCTTTACATACGAAGCGATCGCCCGGGTTTCGGGTGATGGTTTGCCTCCTTGCGTTGTTCTACATCAGGGCCCATCAAGGGATCGTCAGTATGTTTTATAAAATTGCGAGCATATTTGTTTACCTTATATATGAATAATCGCGAGGATAAGTATGCGATTAAAGAGGAGAGTTAGTTGTTGAGGGATCAATGGTCTATAAGAGAGACATTGCAACACCTACTGGGTCTTGAGTTAAGGGGCAACTGCGTCCGAGACATTTTAGGAGCAGGTTTTCCCCCTGTGCACAACTAAGACGATTGTGACCGATTCAGGGGGGCCCATAGAGACTAAGAAATCATTTAAAATACGTTATAATACTAAATACAACGGTCTGTCTTTCTAATTTCTATCACTTTAATTAAAGATATTGTATATTAGTCTCCTCAAATATTTGTACAAGAAAAAGGAACGGGAGCAGTAGGGTGGAGACCCGGAGAGTACGTCCGGCTTTCCTAAGAGTGAGACATCAACACAGGTTCAAAGCTCGGGCCAACTTTATAGATAGAGATGGCGAGGTATATTCAATAAGGCCTGTTAAATGCTTGTGCGTATTGATTGGTGCTATTTAAGGGATATATTGACTTTGTTCGGTTTATGAACATCACATCAAGTCTGATTTAAATGACGAATGGTAGGCTTGATAAAGCAATTTATTTGGGTTCCCTAAACATTCCATTTGATCAGTATTTGTTCCATTGAATATAGAAAAGATTAACCATCTCCCAATCTGCTCAAGTTAACTTCAAGAGATGTATATGGTCTTCAAAGGCATATGTGACGGTGTAGTCGAGCAGGAGCACACGGCCTGCACAATTTAGGAAGATACAAAACTGAAGCATTACAAGGCATATAAAAGTCTAAGAGTTCATCATTCCAGCTAACAGCTATGTAATTCTGCTTTATAAATACATTATATTGGTTCTTTTGCAATAAGCAAATATGTTGTATACACGCATACCACACACTTCATGTATATGTTGGGTGAAGTGTAAGCAAGATTTGCCTCGTGCGTAGGGGTTCGGAACTTTAAATTCTGTCAAGCAGCCTCTACGGCATCGCTTAGATTTATTGGGGGATTCTATTGAGAGTCTAACAAAGTGATTTGGACCGTTTACCTTTCAATCATCAATATTTTGGATTTCTACAATCTGGATAATAAGAAAACTCACTTGAAATAGAGACGGTGATGTACTGCAAATCTCGCCGTTGAGTCCTTTGTTCGTGCATGACATTGAGGTTCGTTATCTTTCTCTTTAGTTTATAGCCGATAATACACACATGCTCTTGCACAACAGCAGCATTTCTAACTTCTTATGCTTTAACTCAGATTTCGAAATGCGCAGTTCAAACCTCTCGGAAAGTCCTCTTAAGTTGATCCAAACTCGGAATATAGATATCAGTAACATGCAATACGGTTTTCAGGTGGATAAACTTCCAATTCTCATAGTTTATATTGAGGATCGGATATTTTAGTTCCTAAACTTTCCTAGTGTTCACATGAAGCCATTATGTGCCATAGGAAACCTTTCTGTAATAAAACCTTCAATTCATTTCCAATTATTTTACGTGCGTAAGGTGTGAATTCCCACCGGAATATCGGGTATCTCCAAGATATCACTTAGATTAAAGAGAATGAGATTATGAGCTAAAGATAACGCATATTGATTCCATATTTGCATTAAGTTCTAAAATTCAAGTGCTAGGTAATAATCTAAAGCTATTCCATTAATGAAAGAAACATCTCTACCAAATTGTATATATAAAGTTTCACGTGAATTCAGCAAAAGTCTCTCTTAGGTAAAGTCTTGTGCGGTAAGCTGCCGGCCTGCGCCGACGCACCCACCGTACAGTAAAATCTTGAAACTATTTCGAAGTCTCGCTCTTCTAGTCCCACCGCCATCAGACCATCAAAATGATGGAACCTGTCAATCTACTTAAGTCTGAGTTTCTTTTGATCTTTTGTTTCTTTTTTAACATTACTGTGTTTGAGGTCCCAATCTCTTGTGTTGTAGCTATGAATCATATGGTGTGATATTAGCTGAAGGGCTAGGCTTGTGCTGTTAAGCTATTCACTGCATATGTACCATATATTATAATATCAATAAACTAGAAACTGCGATGCCTTTTTAGTAAACCTGGATAGATTATGTGAGACCATTGGACATGTTTAATGAAAATTGCATGATCTAAATCGATAGAGTTATTCTTGTCCATGTAGATTAAACTTTGGGTGTTACCGTATGAGTTTCTATACATCTAATATTTTAATTACACTGCCTAACTGAACACCGAAGCTGATTTGATTTGGAAGAGGATAAGATCTTGAAGGTGTTCTTTCTTGACCTGTAGAGACTACAACTTGCGATGAGCTGATGCGAAACAGCTTAATTCATTTTGCACTGCGGTTATAATTTCAACGGTCGATTGTATAGCCCACCTGCGTAAGTGAAGACATCGGCAATCACCATCTCCATCTTTTTTTAAACTTAAATGTTAAAAGCTCCAAAAATTCTTCGAATTCTCGCTCCCATTGCATTAGAATCTTTCCTTTTGGTACCTTTACAGTTGTGTTATCGTAGCCCACATACTGACCCAAAAAGAAATAATATCTACCTGCAGGGGTGGGTGGGATAAGGTATGAAAAATGTGTGACAGCTATAATTCTATGGGGCAATGGCTACAGACGATGATTAATGTAGGGGAGGCAAAAAAAAAATTCTATGCTTTGGCAGCCGATACCGGAACAACTTCGGTGAAAACTTGCATAATTTATTAATTACAAAGAACGATGAGGAGTATTACTAGATTGTATCAAATACTTGTTAAGAGACAACCCGCCTTCCTTTTGAAATATCACTAGAGTATCAAGCAAAAAGGGTAACAACCGCGTCATATAAATTAAAAAATTAGATGAATATATAGCAGAATGACCCATCTTGATATATATAAGGATAATTGGAATCTAATGATAATCAAGAAGTATCAACAAATCGTCATTAATGAGCACCCACTACGGCTCCACCTTGCTTCTTCCAATACAACACAAGTCTAGGCCCGGTGGAGAGGTCGCATGCGTTTATATGCAGCAATGTACGTTGGTTGATGCGGCAGTTTCGCCTAATGTGGAAATTTGTGAGAACCTTTTATAAGGAGTGCGCAAACCTAAGTGTCTCCCCTGGGCGCAACTGCTCGCATAGTGCAGGTGGTACCTCATGCGGGTCTGAAAAAGATGAAAGTAGTCCTAAGGAGTTCCAGAAGCTATTACTGTTCGCCATTTATAAAGAAACAGGGAACGCGCCATCTCAATTTTTCAAATATGATTGAACCAGTATAAAACTACTACGTGCAGCTAGTAAATATTCATAGTTACATTTTACTATAACTTTTCTAGTAGATATAGCCAATCTTGAAACCTCCTCTTCAAACTAGTCCCGTCACTGTTTCTACGACACCCACCTAGACCAGCAGCAGGACTCGCAGCAAGGTCATGTATCCTGTGCAGCCGTGCGCACATGTCATGCTGTGTTCTGCGGTATCAGCAGTGGTGGGCACTCTCAGACGAAAGGCCCTTTACAGGTGAGAAACGAACGGTATATAGTCTGAGGCACTTCCCGCACAATCGAAAGCTTCAAAGTGATTTATACCCCACTTATACATACAAACATCAGACTCCACTAGTGGAGCCATTTAATTTTGTGCTACTTTAATAATTTGCTTGGAATATTTGTTGTGGTATTTCACTCACAGCGAGAAAATTAGAAGCTATCAAATTTCCACCAACGTGCTACACGCTAATTCACAGTGTACACTTTCTTAATAGGCTGGACCTCCCTTCACTTACAATCGGTGAACCTCTTTTCTGCTCAATATTTGAAAGCCTGTTGGTCATTTCTTATCTATCATCTTGCACTGTCTCGGTCTCAATTAATCTGGTTTATTTTTGAGGTACGATATTGTCTATTTCGTGAGCCATTTGTTACTACAATCAACCAACGCATATATACTTGGTTACAATTGTTCTAACACAAACGTTCTTATTTTCTTATTTTCTATCAATTACACATTAATTCATACTGTGTTTTGATATTTCATATTTGAATTTTGCTGTTATTGTTGCCCCTTGCACAGACATTGACCCACTTCTCGGAACAAACCTCTCACTCTAAATTGTGATCTTCAAAGCCCTCCAACGGTTCCCTAAAGTTATATCAGTCAAGGTATCCCCTCTACATCAATCAAGAAGCAATAACTGCAAGTTTTGTTGATTTTATCTCCCTGAAAGTCACCAAATATGATTTCTCCACGTTCACAAAGCGAGATTCAGTATGTGCCAGTCTCTTCCCATTCTTCTCTACCTTACGTTTTGAATTCTAACGCATCTTCCCATCTCAGTTCATCTGGAGAGACCCCTACAGGAATGTCTTCAACAACGTCGGCACTTCAGTCGCAAATGTACTATGTGCATCAAGGCCAGCCAGGTTCAACGAACTCATCTGTCTCTTCAACCTTGTCACAAGCACCACCACCGTCACATCCTGGATTTCACAATAATAACTATACAACATCAAACCCACAAATGCAGATAGGAGGAATGTCATCGTTCTCTTTGCCCTCGGTGGCTGCTCCTGGCTTGACTCCTTTCTTTTATGAACAGAACCCAATGTCCTCAATGCAATTCCCTCATCCATCCTCCCAAGTCAATGGTGGCCAGCACCCTAACGGACCTTCAATGTATTACAATCCTAGCTCTTTCCCAATAATGGGACACCAACAACAAGTTCCCCCTGAGCAGCTCATGTCTCTGGGGACGCATGGTGATTCACACAGCTCCACAACATCTTTACCTACACTGAGCCACTCAAACTCCCTTCAGCAACCCTCAAATGACGATAAACCATTCCCTGGTGTACTTGATACTCAGTTCCATACTTCAAACGGATTGAGCTACCATTCACGGTCAGCTACGTATCCTACTGAATCCAACGCACAAAAGCAAATGTCAAACAAACGTTCTTCATCATCATCTTCAAGTGGACCTCTCGGCATGACAGAGGAGACTGCTAGAAGAAACCGTTGTTCCATTTGCCAAAAGCAATTCAAAAGACCTTCCTCATTACAAACACATTTATATTCGCACACGGGTGAGAAACCATTCCAATGCTCTTGGGAATCGTGTGGTCGATTATTCAGTGTTCGGTCTAACATGATTAGACATAGAAAACTACATGAGAGGGATGAGCACTTGAAGGATTTAAAACCAGAGATGGCTGAAGAGCAGAGACTCTCATCACAGCTACTACCACCTGTCATTGGTCAGAGAGAGCTTGAACATACACCACAGTCTTACCAATTGCATCATAATTCTGGAAATCACCCGATGATGCCTCCGTTGAGCTGGCCTCACTGAGTTTCTTCTTTTTATGAGAGTTTATATGAGGCTCTCTATCAAATGGACTTTTCAATTCTAATTATTAATATTACGATTTTGTACTAAAAGATATCAAAATTCCCTACAAAAGATTTGTAAATGAAAATCATATATAAATAATCACAGAGCCTTTGACATGTATGGGCCTTCAAGTTCATAGCCGAGTCTTGCGTAGTAGTTTCTAACACCAACACCACTAATAACACTGATCTTCTTGGAACCATGCTCTTCTCTTGCAATTCTCTCTGCTTCCTCCATCAACAAAGTACCGAAACCTTGATGTTGGAACTTTCTAGGGTCTCTTGAGTGCAGAGGAACAACTGAACCGTAAACATGGAGCTCTCTGACGATAGAAGTTGGTTGGGATTTGAATTCTTTTCTATAAGTGTGCTTCTTGGATGCTTTTCTCAAACGTAAGAGACCAATGAGGATATCCTGTTTTGGATCCTCGTATGATAAGAACGTTTCCCAGCCTCCGTTGGCGTAGTAATCTCTTCTAATAAGCTCGACTTGGTCAGGCTGCACTTTATGGTGGACCTCCTGGATACCAACCTCTCTGGTTCTGACATCACGACACTTGGTACCGAAATCCTTCATTCTAGCAAGAGCCAGCTCTCTCAAATTTCCGTTCTCCACACCGGAAGAAACCAAAGGCATCGGAATATCTCTTTGGACTCTGTAGATTCTTGTCCATGGTGGAACCATCGCTAATATTCTCGCCACAAGGTCAATCAATGCATTGGCGTTGTAAGATTTATATCTCCCTGTCTTCCACAGCTCATAGAGACCAGTACCTCTAATGACCAATGTTGGATAGATCTTCAGACCGTCTGTTCTGAAATCTGGATTTTCAAAGTACTCTCTAAATTGGGCAAGATCTCTCTCCATACCCACATTTGGCAGATCTGGCATCATATGACTCACAATCTTGTAACCAGTGTCTTTGGCAATTGCAAAGGTCTCACAAACGGACTTCACTGTGTGGCCTCTATTCGTATCTCTAGCAACATCTTCAAAGACACTCTGAACACCAATCTCCAATCGTGTACATCCGTAACGTAGCATATCGTCTAAATGTGTTCTTGTGCAGTAGTCTGGTCTTGTTTCAATGGTAATACCAACACACTTCGTTAGTGACTGTTGTGAGTACTTGATGGCTTGGTCCAAGTCAGTACCGTTGTAGCCTGATAGGGCATTATGCAGCTGTGTGATGAATCCTTCACGGTATTCTTTATCCAAGGACATGAATGTACCACCCATGACGATATATTCAACCTTATCAACGGAGTGACCCAGCTGCTTCAACTGGTCAATACGGCCTCTTGCCTGTTCATAAGGATCATAACGGGCTCTAATGGCACGCATGGACGTTGGTTCATAACCTGTGTAAGACTGTGTGGAGTATTCGAAGTCGGAGTCTGGACCACCCGGACAGTAAACACAGATGTTTCCCGTGAAGGAGATGTGTGGACATCTATGAGGCTTGGACATGACAGCAACAACACCAACACCAGAGGCAGTTCTCACCGGTTTGGCCTTCAGCTTAGGGAGAAGGTATTTCTTGTACTGGTCAGGGATTGCATTGATAACGTCTGTGAGTCTTGGCTGGGACTTTAGTTTGTACTTCTTGGAGTTACGGATGATAAGACCGTTCAAGTTGATCTCTTTAGACGTCTTAAGCGAGTCGATGAGCTCCAGAGTAATGTCCGCACAACATTGGAGGAAACGCTCCTTCTCTGGGGCCAGTTTCTGCTTGGATTTGACAACACCAACAGCCATTTCCCACTTGCTATGAAATAGGTATACACTTAAATGTGATCTTTTGGCCTTTAAATAAGCAAGAGGAACCAATTACGCTGATCGAAAATGTCATGAAAAGAAAAGAAAAAAATAGAGAGCGCTGCGGCCCGTACCAGCAGAGTACCAGGGCCGCATAACCGGCTCTTTATTAGCTGGAGATTACCGTAGCTTGGATCTTATCTAACTGTTACTGAGCTTTCCGTTAGTTTAAAATTACTGTTTATTCGTACAAATATTCTTTCTAGTTCGCTGAAGGTATTCCTCGCCCCGATCCGCATGCCCCTCCCCAAAACAGTCATGGAATCTTGGTGAATTGATCCCACGCAGCAGCACAGTGATTAAGGAATCTCTGTTTATCATTATCCCCCTGTCTATCCAATTCAAACTTGAAAAGGTCATTACCCAATTTGATGGCACCGTCTACCCTGCTTGTTGGTTGTATCCCGGCTTCAGCCTCAGCACCGTCTTCAATTGCAGCACTCTCGGGGTCGTCATTATCTTCATTATCGTCAGCTTCGGACTCTTCACTTATTCTCTCCTTCTTTATGTTCTTCCCTGAACTGATAGCATGCGGTTTGATAGAAGCAGAGTCCAAATCAAAGAAGCTTCTCTGTGAACTAAGAGGCTGGGCTTCTAACGGCGCAAATCTGGTTCCCTCTCCTTCAAACACATCTGTCACATGGTTCACCTTCTGGGATTCTTGATATTGTTTGAATTTGGCCCACTGAAGTTGCTGATAAGCAACTTGCTGCTGATAACGAGCCAACTGTGAATGTGTTAATGGGGGTCCTGTGCGATAACTTGCTGGGTTTCTCAATGTTGTCGCAGTCTTGGGAACAACTGGGGCTCCACGGCCAAACGAGTGTGGTACATGATATGGGTATGCTGTGTTTGGTATCTGTCTCATAGAAGACTCTTGAGAAGTCATTGGGGTCATGATTATTCTCTGCTGGCGAACGAGTGGTACACCATGTGGACCTGGTGCATGGATTGCTGTTGGGACGCGTTGTGGTGGCATGCCACTCTTCTTCATGTGGGAGCGAGTCGCTGTCATAGGAGTGAAATACTGCGGACGAACGTTATAGATTGGCGCAGATTTGATTAAAGGTCTTGGAGCCGACCCTGTCAACCCCAGGTTGAGTGGTGTGGGCACTTTGTTACGTTTGAGACGTTTGTTGGAGTTGGCAGATATTGGGATTGAAAGGTTGTCCATTCCATCAGTCATTCCAGAAGTTGACGGAGTGTTCGTTGTCGTATGGGATTCACTATCGTCGTCATTGCTGACCTCAGAGCCACCCGGAGTAATAGCACTTCTCTGTGCAATGATCTGACGCTGCTGAGCTTCAATGGACTTAGATATCATCACAGTTGTCCGCATTGTCGCGCTGAGAGGTGGCAAACCAGGACTTGCACACTTTATTGCGCACTCTTTCATGTCTATTGTCGCTTCACCGGGAATGTGGTTTGAGTGCTTCAAATCAAGCGGTCTTGGTCTTTTCTTCTCTTTTTCGCTGGCAGTCTCGGTCATTGTATATGGTGTATATGTCAATTTAGTGTGATGCAAAGATTAGAGATGGCAAATAAAGAAAAATAAGGGTAAATGGATGTTTTGAGGCGACTTCTGAAACATTGAGAATTTCGTCGCGCTCAGGTTTCATAATGCGCAGGAACCAAACGCGCTCCGAGGCATAAATTGGCACAGATTTTCATGAAGTTTACGCCATTCGTGCCGAAGCGGAAATACCAGAAATTCGCGCCTCCAATGGTTGCCCCATATAAAACGAGTTCGCGCTCTTCGCGCTTTTCCAAATAACCCGGACACCACCACCTCCCAGATCCGGTCAAAGCTACCGGCATTTTTTTTTTTATAAGCGGTGGGCGGGTTTTCGCACGTTTGAAAATTTTCGAGAGAAATAAAATTTGTCAACGTTAGCACTTACCTTGTATAAAAGCTTTGTGTGATCCCCGATTATATTTCCACAATGTCTCAGGGTACTCTTTACGTTGGTCCATTCGCCAGAACCATCTTGCCACAGGGCTTGATCAAGACCCTTAACTTGGACGTTACCGTTTCCAACAAGGATGCCACTTACGAGAAGGCTTTCCCATTGGCCAAGTACCCAGCCTTCATTGGCCCAAAGGGTTACAAGTTGACTGAGGTCATTGCCATCCTTTTGCACCGTAAGTAACCATTCAGCAGCTTCCCAATTGCATACATCTCATGCGCTTGATCTCTGTCGAGAGATCAGCGTTTCAAAAGAGCACATTTTGCAATGATGAAAAACCAATTTTTTTTATACAGTTATCCCTGTCTTAATAAATCATGTCGAGGATATTATACTCTGAAGTTCGATGTCTCTTTGAAGTTTATCAATTGGGAAGGAAGTGTGATTTGAAAGTCATTGTACTAACATCAACCTAGTTATCTCCCTCTCCGGTGACAAGACCTTGCTCGGTAAGGACGACTTGACTTTCCACCAGATCATCAGATACTTGTCTTTGTCTAACGCTGAGCTTCTTCCAAAGATTGCCGCTGCCTTCAAGCCAATTGTCGGTGCTGTTCCATACAACAAGAAGCAGGTTGTTGAGGCCAACGAGGCTGTCGACAGCATCGTTGCTGTCTTGGAGACCAGACTCTCTGAGTACACTTACTTGGCCTCCGAGAGATTGACCATTGCTGACTTGTTCGTTGCCTCTATCTCTATCAGAGGTTTCCAGTACTTGTGGGGTAAGGAGTGGAGAGCTGCTCACCCATCTTTCGTTAGATGGTACAAGACCGTTGTCCAGCACCCAGCTCTTGCTGAGATCAAGGACATTGCCTTCATTGAGAAGCCAGTCGAGTACACTCCACCAAAGAAGGAGAAGAAGGAGGCTGCTCCAAAGGCTGCCAAGGCTGAGAAGCCAGCTGCTCCAGCTGAGGAGGCTGCTCCAGCTGAGGAGAAGAAGGTCAAGCACCCATTGGAGTTGCTCGGTAAGTCCACCAAGTTCAACTTGGATGAGTGGAAGAGAACTTACTCCAACGAGGACACCCGTGCCGTCGCCATCCCATGGTTCTGGGAGCACTACGACCCATCTGAGTGGTCCTTGTGGAGAGTTGACTACAAGTACAACGATGAGTTGACAATGACCTTTATGTCCAACAACTTGGTTGGTGGTTTCTTCAACAGATTGTCTGCTTCTACTAAATACATGTTCGGTTCTGCCGTCGTCTACGGTGAGAACAACAACAACGGTATCGTTGGTGCCTTCCTCATCAGAGGTGACAAGCACGAGCCAGCCTTCGATGTTGCTCCAGATTGGGAATCCTACGCCTTCCAACAGTTGGACCCAACTAAGCCAGAGGACAAGGAGTTCGTTAACGACATCTTCGCTTGGGACAAGCCAGTTGTTATCAACGGTGAGTCCAGAGAGGTTGCTGACGGTAAGGTTCTCAAATAAGCCAATCTGGGATTAGCTTAATGACCTTTAATTGCTATGTTCTTATGTTATGTTACTCTTAAACTGTAGTCTTTACCCCTTAATTGGCCGAACACGGTCTATCTGCGGTGAGGAGCCCTGGTGATATTTTCGCGGATCATCGCGAATTTTTGCGTACGAAAAACCTTTGCAGATCAAAAGAAAAAAAAAGCTACGTCGAAATCCCATTTTCTCTGTGTTTACATTGAGCTCTGTTTGGGTATTATTTTACTTACAAGTTCGAAGTTTACACTTTGGTGTGGATAGTCAATTTCCCATATTCTGCTTTATTTGCAACGTCCATTGTTAATTCAATTTCCCCATATCAATCGCTGCTTCCCTTAGTTTGATTTTTCACGCACGCGTATCTACAAACAGGAAGGTGACACGTTACAGACTGAAACTTAGCCACTGATTCGACACAACCGAAGAATGAGAGCGGCTTTGAATACAACCCCCTTTGTACGTCAGATACGAAGACGTCCACTGGCGCTTCTTGGCCCATTGGCCGTGATTGTGCTTGTGTACTACTTGTTCTTTTCTTCTTCTAAGCCACAGTCAAAGTACAGTTATAAAGTGAAGAAAAATGGGTTCTTTGGAAGAACACCGGATGCCATTCCAAGAAACTTGCCAGGTGACCATATCTCGCACTACGACTTGAACAAGCTGGCTTCTACGCCAATGGCCGTTTACAACAAAGAGAAGGTTCTTGTCTTGACCCCTGTCTCGAGATTCTACAACGAGTACTGGCAAAACTTGCTCAGATTGACCTACCCAAGAGACTTGCTTGAGTTGGGTTTCATCGTTCCAAGAACTAGGGATGGTGACTTGGCATTGAAGAAGCTAGAAAAGGCAATCAAACAGGTCCAGACCGGTAAGAAAGAGAACAGATTCTCCAAGATCACAATCTTGAGACAGGACACCGACTCCCTCAGTTCCCAGACAGAGAAGCACAGACACGCATTGAACGTGCAAAAGGAGAGAAGAGCATCCATGGCTTTGGCTAGAAACTCCTTGCTCTTCTCTGCTCTCGGCCCATACACAAGTTGGGTCCTCTGGTTGGACTCCGACATCGTCGAGACACCTCCAACTTTGCTCCAAGACTTGGTCTCCCACGATAAGCCAGTCATCTCTGCGAACTGCTACCAGCGTCACTACGACGAGGACAAAAAGCAGGAGGCCATCAGACCATACGACTACAACAACTGGGTTGAGAGTGAAGAAGGTTTGAAGATCGCCGAGGGAATGTCTGACGATGAGATCATTGTTGAGGGTTACCCAGAAATTGCCACTTATAGAGCATTGATGGCACACTTCTACGACCCAGAAGGTGATGTGAACGCTGAGATGGAGCTTGACGGTGTTGGAGGTGCTGCGGTCCTCGTCAAGGCAGACGTCCACAGAGACGGTGCCATGTTCCCACCATTCCCATTCTACCACCTCATTGAGACTGAAGGTTTCGCCAAGATGGCCAAGAGACTGGGCTACCAGGTCTTTGGCTTGCCTAACTACTTGGTCTACCACTACAACGAATGAGGGTTTAGCTGACTTTTTTACCAAATTATCTGATGTTCCATTATATATAGAGACCTCCCTGTAGATCAGCCTGTAGATCAGCCTGTGTGTACGTTCGCGCTCGTTCAAAGTCGTGCGGGATCATCAGCAGTGAACAATTCGTAACAGCGAGCGCTCTTTCGGTAGCAAAACACCAAAAAGCCATTACCGAAAACCCAGCCGTCGAACGCCCTGCCCCACTACATCCTGTGCCTGTATCTAATTGGCCTGCTTCAAATTAGCTTACCATAAACTGTAAAGATGTCTGAGCAAACGACAGATCAGGGTACTCAGCTCCCACCTGACACGGTAGCAGCTTCGCAGCAGGCACCACCACCGGTCGAGTCTACAACGTCTTCCAAGAGTAAGAAGAAAAAGAAGAAAAAGAAGAAGAAGTCTGCTGCTGCGTCCAATACCCCGGAGCCTGCTGTTGAGGATGAGGAAGCTACTCAATTAGCTCCAGAGGAAACTCTCGCTGTCGATCAGCCATTGGCTACCGATGTCATAGACACTCCGGCTGTTCCACTTTCACAGCCAGAAACTCCAATTGAGGCCAGTGAGACTATCCAGCCCCTACACGAAGTCGAAGGAGTCGCTGAGTCTGAAGAACAGGGTGCTGCTGAAGAATCAACTGTTGAAGAGCCAGCAAACACCATTGCCCATTCCGAGCCACAACAAGCCATTGACACATCAGCTGCCAGCGAGACAGAAACTGAGCTACCGGTTGAGTCTGATAGCGGAGCTCCAGTTGACGTGGTCGAAGAAGCGGCCCAGGATGACGCCATGGCCCCTGATATTCCACAACCTATAAGCACTGTACTCAATGGTGAATCGATAGACGACTCTCCAGAGGTTCAGCTTATCTCGCAGCCTGTCAATGATCTCCCTTGTGAGAACGCAGAAGCCGTATTACATGTTACAGAGCTGCATGATTCCAGTTCTGAAGTGGTTGCTCAAGATCTCCCTATCGCTCAGCATGTTGATTCGATACCAGCAGTTCCAGAGAATCATGTTGATACAGAAGACGCTACTCCCAATGAGGAGAGCATAGCCCAGGAATTGGCTGTTGAACCAGAACTTGGTGAACAAGAGATAGCTATCACAGATGAGACCAGTTCTTCTGCTACTGGCCAAGAAGGAGTCTCTGAGACACCAGCTGAACATGCTCCTTTGCCTTGGGAAACGCCTGTTCCAGAAACAGCTCCAGAAACAGCTCCAGAAACTATTGAAGAAGCTGCTCCAGCTGTAGCTGCTCCAAATACATTGCCTTGGGAAACTGAGGCTCCGGTATCTGAAGCACCTGTTGAGTCGGAGAAGACAAACCCATTGCCTTGGGAAACTGAAGCTCCTGTTGAATCTGAGAAGACGAATCCATTGCCTTGGGAAACTGAGGCTCCGGTATCTGAAGCACCTGTTGAGTCGGAGAAGACAAACCCATTGCCTTGGGAAACTGAAGCACCTGTTGAGTCGGAGAAGACAAACCCATTG
Organism: Petasospora americana; assembly: GCA_003708795.3. Taxonomy (NCBI): domain Eukaryota; kingdom Fungi; phylum Ascomycota; class Saccharomycetes; order Phaffomycetales; family Wickerhamomycetaceae; genus Petasospora; species Petasospora americana. Next base: position 113,223 of record PPOA03000019.1, on the reverse strand, counting down.
CCTTGGGAAACTGAAGCTCCTGTTGAATCTGAGAAGACGAATCCATTGCCTTGGGAAACAGACCTGACATCCACTGCTACAACTGACATGGAAAACGTGAGCTCAAAATTCGCAAACATTGAACTTGATGATGATTCTTTGTTGGAAACTGAATCTGTTAATGGTAATCAATCTGTGATCGTTACAGATGAGACTGATTCAACTGCATTCGCAAATGTCAACCAGGACTTTGCAAGTATGATTGGTCAAGGTAGCGGAGAACCTCAACAAAAGTCTGCTGAGGCTTCCACTGTTCCACCTCCAAGTGATAAATTTGCGTTTATTGATCTGGATGATGAACTATTAGATGATGATCTTCTACCTGATGATCAAACAGATGTGGCTGTTGAAAAGGTTCCTGTTCAGCAAAGGTATCAACCTGTTGAACAACCTCCTGTCCAGCCACAATATGGAATCCAGCAGCCACAAGATCAGCAACAGACTCAGTCGTATCATCAGAGTCATAACTACCAGCCAACGAACCCATTGGTTATGTCACACCAGCCAGTTCCTCCACACCATCTAGACATGAAAAAGCTGAATGAGGGTAAACAGAAATCAGATGCATACGACTTCCCGATGGACTTGGTGCCTAAAAAGCCAGTACACAGACCAGCAAAGGCACAATCATCTGCTCCGTTGGACCAATACTCACAGGCCACCCAAGCTGGTGGTGCTGTTCCAAACATTCCTCCAATGGGTTTACATGTGCCTTCTGTTCCTCTGCAGCCACCTACAATGAATAATATTCCTGCTGCAAATCCATATGCACCTAAGTCGACTCCAGGGTTAGCACCGCAACCAGCTCGTGCTATGGGGCCAGCTGGTCCAACAGTGGCTCAATCGTTTGCACCTCCTGTCATTAAAAAGAAACAATCCTCATTCTTCGAGGAGTTGCCACTCCCACCACTGCCTATGAAAAAGGCAAGAGCACCATCATCCACCGCTTCTATGAGTCCATCTATCACACAAGCAGCTCACCATCAGTACAGTGGTTTGCCTGCTATGGGACCTGGTTCAAGTGCTGCTGCGATGGGTCCTCCAAAGCATTTCTCCAGACAAGCGTCTGTTCCTCCTATTGTTGAGAAGCGTCAAGGGTCAATCTCAAGTGTGACTACTTCTCCGCTGCTTTCTTCAACTGTCCCAGTTCAGCATACAGTTGCTACTTCTAGTCCTTATGCTCCGTCTCCAGGAATAAACCAGAACATTCCAAACCAAACATTAGGAGGACAGTATTCGCCTTCAGTTTCTGGCCAGCAGCAGCAAAATGGTTATCAGCAGCCTTCAAGGTACGCACCAACAGACCGTCCAAGTGGTCTGGCTCCTCCTCAAGGTCAATTTATAAAGCCATCAATTCCGGGCCCGGCCCAGTCAACACTGGCACCACAGTATCCACAACCTCAGCTGTCTCATATGATTGATTCTAAGAATCCATATGCCCCTTCTGTACCTTCAAACACTGAACCTTCAGTTCAGCAGCATCACATTCCTCAAATTCAGACAAGTGGTCCTAATAATTCCTTACTTGCTCCACCACACACGGAGTTGTCATTGAAGTCCCCAACACATGCTGCAGTGACTCCAAGCTCTACAAGATATGCTCCAATCAACCATAGAAGACAGGCAAGCTCTTCTGCTGCTCAATATGATCCTTACAGTGCTCATAAACTACAGCAGAAGAAAGTTGAGGAGGATCAGCAGCGTCTTGCGGCTCCAGTGCGCTCTCAATATGTTCCTGGAGCCCAGCAACAAGGCTATGCACCTGCTCCTCCGTCATCAATGCAGTACCAGCAACAACTTGGTCAACAATTTGCTGGAACAACAGCAAATATGCCACCTCCCCAAATGAGAGGTACTGGTTACGGTGTCCCACCCCAGCAGAGCATACATGCTAATTCAGTTGAGACTACCGTAAATCCAGAACAGTTGCTGAGAAGACAATTCCCCTTGTTTTCTTGGAGTAACTCATCTAAGGTTGCTTCTTTCATTTCTCCTATGCAATACGGTGCACAGAGCAATATTAGAGTCTACAAGTGTGATGAGGTTTTACAGGATATTTCCTTGAAGGAGTTCCAGACTGTGTCAAAGAAGAGCACTTCATCTATTGAGAAGTTCCTCAGTGGACAGCTTGAAAGAGTTTCTCACAGGAACGACATTATGGTCAATGATGAACTTCTTCTTATTCAACTCTTACAGCACAAGATCAGCAAGTCACCTGGAAAGTTCAATCTCGGGGGTGTTCTAAACTACTCTGATTTCAATGAGCAGTCAAACGCTGCTCCAAAGGCACCTGTGAATAAAAGGATCTTGGTTGCTCAACTCTCGAATGGTGATACCAAGGAGGCTTTAAACTTGGCTATAGCGCACCATGATTATCCTACTGCGATGTTGATCGCAAGCATTATCAGCAGAGAGTGCTGGTTTAGCATTGTTGAGAACTACATAAACCACGAGTTCAAGGGTGATCATGATCATTTCTTGTCTACCTTATTCAGAATTCTCTCTGGGGATGTGGAGAATGTAATGAACCTTTTCTATAAGGATCAGCAGAAGAAAGAGTGGGCTATCACGAACTGGAGATCAATTGCAACTGCTGTCATAGCAAACAATCCTTCATGTCTTGTTCAGTTCCTGACCAAGTATGGGCGTTTCTTAATTGAGAATGAGCAACATATACCGGCATACATCCTACTTATGATCGCAGACGCACCTCTGGTCGCTTTTGCATCCTCAAACTCTGTCTCTTTGACCTTGTATCTTGAGATCTATGGTTTCTTCTTGCAAGAAAGCATTCCTTCAATTGATATGTCTAACATTTTGTTGCAGCATGCTTCTTTCTTGGTCGATTATAACATGCTCAATGAAGCTCAAAAGTACTTAGACTCAGCAAATGCTGCTTACAGATCCTCCAAGAGATCTGATTCCAGCTTCATGCAGCTAACCAAGTCGCTGAGTAGCAGATTATCTGGTGCTGGTATTGAGCCTGGTTGGTTTGCTAAGCCAAAGCTCGAGAGAGTTTGGGGTACTCTTGATAAGGGTTTGAACAAGCTGATCTCTGGTGATGAACTTCAAGATCAGCCTAAGGATTCCGCTCTCTTCAGCAAGTTCAGTCCAAGTGTCTCGCGCAGTTCTTCGTATGTGTCTATGGGTAACATAGCTAACGTGTCTGACTTCCAATCTCATGGAAGACAGCCTGGCTCTTCTAACCCATATGCCCCAACTGCGTTGAATGGGGGACATTCGCCTGCTCATTCTTATCCTGCTAAGGCAAGGGGCCCTGCAGGTGGGTTACATCAAGGCTTTGTTCCTCCTCAGTTCCCTCATCTTCCATCTTCGGTAAACTCCAGTCCAAACGCACCAAGAGCTGATAGTACTACGACTTCACCACGTCCTAAGACTTCCCGTTATGCCGCATCTGTGGATTCCAGAAGATCATCTGTACACTCTCATACGAGTGGTCCAGATGAGCCTCTATTAAGAACCCCTATGATGGGTCAAATGGCTAGTAGTCAACAACCACCTTCTGCTCCAACTGTTCCATCAGTCGGTCAATTAGGTTCTCCAGCGATGACTATGGCAACGTTCCCTCAACAGTCACAGTCAGCTCCTCCTCGCAAATCAGGTCCACCTGCTGCTGGTCCTGCCGTCGTCGGTCCTCCTCCTGTTGCTGGTCCTCCAAAGGTTTCAAGACCTGAGTTACAGTCCAGTTTATCATTGAATAGTCTGACCCCTCACTCAACAGCTGTGAATACTACGATCCACTCAGCTGTTCCAATGGCTGCTCCTGTTGAACAGCCTTCTCCTGCTGTTGGTCCTCCTCCTGTTGCTGGTCCTCCTCCTGCTGTTGGTCCTCCTCCTATTGCTGGTCCTCCTCCTGCTGTTGGTCCTCCTCCTATTGCTGGTCCTCCAAAGGTTTCAAGACCTAAGTTACAGTCCAGTTTATCATTGAATAGTCTGACCCCTCACTCAGCAGCTGTGAATCCTACGGTGCATTCAGATGTTCCAAAGACTGCACCTGTGGAACAGCCTGAACAGTTGGCTTCAACAGCTGAAGATGTTACATTTGAGTCCACTTTGCAGAACAGTGAAGAAACAATCAATACTCATGAGAAGAGCCTCGATCATGAAACGGTTGATGCTTTGGAAGACCAAGCATATGCTGAGGATGTGACAGCTCACAGTGAATACCCAGAAGGTCCACAGTTGCAAGATGAAGGCCCTGAGGATGCTTCTGATGTTGATGTCGATCAAGGTGATAGTAACGAGTTTGGCCCTGAGACCTCTGATCCTGATGCTTCTTTCAGTGGCATGAACGCTTCAGCTACTCAGAGCGAGATGGGCTCTTCATGTGCTACTCCTTACATTGTCCCAGACTCCATGACTGGACAATCTATAATCGACGAGCATGACGTTCCAGAAGATATCCAGCAAAAAATTCCGGAGTCTTTCGAGCCAATTGGAGGTCCGTCTATTAAAGTCAACCCATATGCTCCAAGAACATCTTCGCCATCCCAGCCCTCGTCGTATGCTCCATCTGCTGCTGCCCAGAAACCACCACCAAAGAGTAAGGTCTCTGGAAGATTCACTCCAAAGTCATACACTCCTGTCAGTGAGACTGCTTTGGCGACTCCAGTCTTAGACCAGGATGTTGACTTTTATAGTGTCACTGGCTATAAGCCTTCAGACCCAACTCCTGCTCCTGCTCCTGCTCCTGCTCTTGTTCCGGCTCAACAGCCTGAAGATGCACCAGTCCAATACTCTGCAGTTCAGGAGAACGTTAGCTCGCCAATTGTCTCCCATAAGCCGGTGTTCCCACAACAGGTTGCCCCTGTGAACGCTTATGCTCCACAATCTCCTGTTAATCGTTCGAGACAGTCATCTGTTGCATCTCCTTCGAATCCATATGATCCAGCTCAGCAGAAGTCATACGCTCCTGTTCAGAGCAAATTCAACCCATATGAGCCTTCTGGTGCCTCCAGTGTTGATACTTCGAGAAGCTCTTCTCTTGCTATGCCATCTGTGATAAGTCCACAAAAGTCTAGGTTTGCACCTATGGCTCCTTCTGAACAGGCTACTCCTAACTCAAATGGTGTATATGAGCCTCCATCTGCAAAGTTCACTGCATATGAGCCTCCAAAAGTCCATACAATCTCAAGCATTCCAGAGGATGATGAGACTTATGAAGACTTTGTAGAGGATGAGGATGACAGTGATGAAGAAGTGGAGACAAAGAACGAGCCTGTTAACACTTCTTCTAAGAAGAAGAAAAACGATTTGTTGAACGAAGAAGGTGGATCTGGCTGGTTTGGTTGGCTACGTAAAGGTGAAAACAAGCATGGCCCAACCGTTTATAAGGCTAAGCTAGGAGAAGCCAATAACTTTGTTTATGATGAGAAGTTGAAGAGATGGATTGATAAAAATGCTTCTCCTGAAGAATTGGAATCCATTGCTGCTCCCCCACCTCCACCACCAATCATCAAGAAGAAACCATCATCTATCGGAAAACCACGCTCTGACTCTGCCTCTGAGCCTCCACTTTCTACTCCACCTGCTGGTCCTTCAGGGGGTCCTCCAATGTCGAGTGGTCCACCAAAGAAGTCTGCACCAGTGGCTTCTGACTTGGACTCTTTGTTGTCTGCGGGTGCCTCCACCAGAAGAAAGAAGAAGACTGGTAGAGGCTACGTTAATGTGATGAACATGACTACTGACCAGCAGTGAGTCAAAAATAAAAATAAAAGCTTTAGTTTTATGTACTTGTAATTTATGTGTTTATAATTTTTAAATCATGCAATTAGTTTTACGTATGTACATTTATTTACAGCTTTTTTAATTGGTTCATTTGTCTTGTGTCACTTGGGACTTAAGCACTGGTGGTGCTCTATAAATATCACCATTAGTACGCATATCCTCAAAGATCAAGCTCTGGTCAATGTCTTCTGGCTTTGGCATTCTGTCGTATGGAGAACTCTCGAAGATTGTACCAGCAAGCATCACCTTGTCGGTGTCCAAGTCGATAATGAAACCGGCATAATCTGTAACGTTTCTTTCGACTTTCTTCACCTTATCTGTTTTAAGGTTGACGTTTATTAGCTCTTGCTGGGTGTTGAACTTGTAAACGACCTGAGCGTATTCAACTGGTCTTCCAGGGAGCATGATTGGTCTGAAAGCAACCAATTTTGGCTGTTCATTGAACTTGATTAATTTCCAATCAAGCTTGACATCTTTTGGAATTGAGCCAACACGGGACTTTAATGACTTCTCAACCCACACGGAGACGTCTTTTTCAATTGGCTTGATATCACCAGAGGCAAATGCCTTATTTGTGGCTACGTAGCTCTCAATTGCTCTGTTCTTCCAGAGCAAAAATTGAGGCTTGATGCCTGTTTGCCAACGGAGAAGGGCAACTTGAATGGTGTTCATACCAAGGGCATAAACCCTTCTGAGAAGACAGTTCCAGACGGTACGAGGCTCACCCAAAGGACTTGGCAGCTTGTTGTACGATACTGGGATGTAGATGTCTCTTGTGAGACCAATGAAACGAGGATCAAAGACCTGTTGCTGTGTACCCTGGGCCTTCTTGTCCTTCTCCTTGTTGGAGTTCAATGTGCTCGTTGTTGAAGAGAAACATCTCTGTGAAAGAACTCTTGGGCACTGGAGTCCTACTGTCTTGGAACAGGACGATACCACAAACCTCTGCATCGTGTCAGATATCACAGCCTTTAGCTTCTGCGTCTTCCTGAACTTTTCAGGCCATCCAATGCTTTTTCACTTGACGGATCTCGAGACCCGCGAATTTTCTGTATGGAGCGCGCTCTTTGGCGAAAACTCAGCTGATTTCCCCTTTCGGTAACCCTTGCCGCGAATTCGCGCGAGCCGTCTTTTGCGCCAGCCTGCCATCCCGCAACTGCCTAATCGGGAAGGCGTCGGACCTTTCTATATGACGTCTTTTCCGCCTTTTTTCCCCAGAGTGATACTGTTTAAAACTTTTCGTGGAAGGCAGGAAAACTAAAAATAGCAACCTACAAACATCATCCGCATGAAGAGTTCCTAAAGTTTTTCAAGTCTTGTTTGTTTACAATTTACTTCTGCTTGACTGGAAAACGACAACTCACAAGATCGAACGGTCTCTGTTTCACTGTACTAAATTTGTGTCTGCGTCTCTGTGTACCTGTGTGTTTTTTTCGCTCAATTAGGTGCTGAAATAATCGTGCTTTGATAAGTTTGGAATCTCACAGCACTTTAAAGTATAAACTTCATCTGCATATATCGAGAGGTTTATATATAAAAGGTACCCCGAAAAAAAAGAAGAAGGGAAAACATTTACAATTCTTGTCGATCTTCTCCGCATACTCGCAGTCTATCTACATTCCCCACCCTGTCAAGCTATAACCCCGAGCTGTGTCATTGTTCCAAGGACACTTCCATTTGAAAGAGCATTTATCGCAGAACAATGGGAAGAAGAAAGATCTCAATCCAGCCAATAACAGACGAGAGGAACCGTAAGGTGACGTTCGTGAAGAGGAAAGCCGGTTTATTCAAGAAAGCACACGAGCTTGCAGTGCTGTGTCAGGTTGACTTAGCGGTCATAATCTTGGGGAACAACAATAACAAATTCTATGAGTACACCTCTGTCAATGCTGAAGAGCTGTTTACCACTTACAACGACCCAAGATTTTCCCATGACACGAAGACACCACCGGACTACGGTGACTACATCCTGGAGTCTCGAGTGAAGAGTAGTAAGGCAAGAGCCCATCAGAGCACGACCTCATCGGTGAGCCTCATAGAGGAGAACGAGAACTCCAGCGACGACGACGACGATGAGGATGATGACGACGATGAAGAGGAAATACCAAAACCGGCATCAAAGAGAAGAAAAACTGCTAATACCAAAGAAAACTATGAACAGCCTGCTGCCCTCCCATACCAATCCCAGCCACCAAGGCTCCCACAGACACAGCCATGGGGCCAGCCTTTGCAGAGTGAAACTGTTCAGCCTTCGCAGAATAACAATGGCTATGCTCCATTTCCAATTCAAAACGTCCCACAACACTACCAGTTCCCAATGCCTTCAAACTTCACAAACTCACCGTTACATGCATTATCTGAACGTCAGCAGTCGTCACAACAACTACCAGCACTTGGGACACCGTTGGTTCAAAATTCTCAATCACCGCATAACTCGCCTTTCATGAATTCTCGTGCTCGATCATTAAATAATAACATCAGCAGCCGTCCTATTCTTCGTGTTGAAATTCCGTCTGACCCAGCTAGACCTGCTCAGGGAACAAAGCCCGGCGATTCGGCACTGACATTAACTGCTTTGGAGACAACAAAGCAGAATGATAATAAGTCAGGCGAATCAAAAGAATCTGGAGATAGAACTCCACCGTCATCGAAGAGTGGAGACGGTATAAAGACTTCAGGATTGGGTATTTTATCGAATAACTCTACGCCTGTGTCTGCGACTCTACCATCTGCATTGTTCAATCTTCCACCCCCACAGCCAACGGCTCACTATCATGGACATAATAATAATTTTAAGCCGATTGTTGCTGGTGAACAAACTCCACTGACTGGTGGGTTGCCGTCAAGGTACGTTCCAGATTTATTCCCTTCCCCGTCAAACTTCTATTCAAATGAGTGGAATATTCCATTTGGTTCTGGTAATACACCGTATCCCTCATCTGCAGGCCCGCATATGTTACCTATCCCAGGTGGCTCGAATGTTGCCAACACTAAGATTAGGAAGCATACGGTTCTGAACCAAGATCCAGTGGACTCGCCGTTACAAAACTTACAGAAAGATAATCATAATAAAACGAATGAAATGACAGGGAAGAGGATCAAATTTGAACAAATGAGGGCAAATGAAGCAGATGACGAAGATAAAACTTGATGTTATAGAGAATATAAATATTAATACTAGGATGTATATACCCTGATTGTAGCTATACAATAAAGATCAGCAATCTGTGCGTTTGCGTTTATTCATTAATGCAAGCCCCATGCATATCTAAGCTTGAAAGCAAGGGTCCACTGCCCTGGTGCGGGTCACGTGACTCTGTCAGCAGTGACGGTTGCCCTAATCCATCAATGGTGTTTGGGTGTGTCAGTCACAGGTAATCTCTAAATCTGACAAGCAAGCGCGAAGTTTCATGGGCAAAAACACAAAGCAGCCGCTAAAGGAATTCGCGAAACTCCCTGAAAATCACCGGATTAGGAAACTTTCCAGTTTCGCGACCCACTCACGAAAATTGTCCGGTGCTGTGGACCGTGAAATTTAATTTTGTTTGGCAGTGTACTCCAACACAACGGTTCAAGGGACTTGATATACCAGCATCGGCAATCATGAAAGTATGTTCATATAAGACAAGTGGAAGAGTTGAAAGATAGAAGAGACAAGATAAAAATTATACTGCAAAAGAAATGACCACAAAAGGCACACAGCACATGAGTGAAGCCATGGCGAAACCCCCACCGTCCAACATGTTGAAATAATTTGATGTAAAAAAGAAGGCTACCTTCAACGCAAGGATAATAGGAAAGGAGTACGACTATATATACTGAACCAGTCTCATTCATGATGGTTCTTTAGCAAGCTTTTTTCACTACCAGGACATTATTAAAGCACCACTGAAAGAATGGAAAAAGTGCCCATAGCACGAGTCAACACTTCTCTCAAACCGAAAAAACACATAGCATCCCTAATCAAGTTCTCTTCTCTCTTTCACAACTCCTACATTTATATTTCAAGATCAAAGTACTAACCCATTTTTTTCTAGTTGAACATTGCTTACCCAGCCAACGGGTCTCAGAAGACCTTTGAGATTGACGATGAGCACCGTCTCCGTGTCTTCTACGAGAAGAGAATCGGTCAGGAGGTTGAGGGTGACTCTGTCGGTGACGAGTTCAAGGGTTACATCTTCAAGATCACTGGTGGTAACGACAAGCAGGGTTTCCCAATGAAGCAGGGTGTTTTGTTGCCAAACCGTGTTAAGTTGCTCCTTACCAAGGATGTCTCTTGTTACAGATCCAGAAGAACTGGTGAGAGAAAGAGAAAGTCTGTCAGAGGTGCCATCGTTGGTGCTGACCTCGCCGTCTTGTCCCTTGTCATTGTTAAGCAGGGTGAGGCTGATCTTGCTGGTTTGACTGACACTCAGGTTCCAAAGAGATTGGGTCCAAAGAGAGCTAACAACATCAGAAAGTTCTTTGGTTTGTCCAAGGAGGATGACGTTAGACAGTACGTTATCAGAAGAGAGATCGTTAAGGGTGAGAAGAAGTACACCAAGGCTCCAAAGATCCAGCGTCTCGTTACTCCACAGACCTTGCAGAGAAAGAGAAACTTGAAGGCCCAGAAGGTCAAGAACGCTCAGGCTCAGAAGGATGCTGCTGCTGAGTACGCTCAGTTGTTGGCCCAGAGATTGCACGAGAAGAAGGCTGAGAAGGCTGAGGTTAAGAAGAGAAGAGCTTCTTCCTTGAAGACTGCTCAGGCTTAAATTTTGTTTCCACTTTGTTTAACAAAAAAACCGTAAAATTTTTCAACGTTAATTGTACATTTAATTGTATTGTAGTTTATAAATTGATCTCCTTTATCTACGTTCTTGCTATGAAATATTCATATATTATCTATCTAACGTAAAGTGACGAGCTCTTCGGCACTTGTTGGATGGATGGCAACAACGTTGTCGAAGTCGGCCTTTGTAGCACCCATCTTAATGGCAACACCAAATCCTTGGAGGATCTCAGCAGAGGCATCACCAACCAAATGCAAACCGACAACTTTCTCGTCTTTGCCAGCACAGACCAACTTATATGACACTGGGGACTTGTGTGTTAACATAGCGTAGTACATTGGGGTGAAACGAGACTTATAGACCTTGATCTCGTCATCGCCGTATTGCTGACGGGCCTCCTTCTCTGTCAAACCAATAGAACCAGCTTCTGGGTGGGAGAATACCACAGATGGCACATTTGTGTAGTCTTGCTTCTGGTTCTTAAACTCTTCTGGGCCAAAGAGTCTGTTGGAAAGCTTTCTACCGGCTGCGATGGCGACTGGTGTTAACTCAACTTCACCAGTGACATCACCGAGGGAGTAGATGTTTTCGGTAGTGGTGTTCTGGTACTCATCAACGACGATCTTGTCGTTCTTGACTTCAACACCTGCGTTCTCGAGGCCCAGTCCTAAGAAAGAACGTCTACCGGTGGTCCAGATCAGCTGGTCAACTTCGACTGAAGAGCCGTTGTCCAAGTTAAGCTTCAGAGCACCTGACTCGAGCTTCTCAACGGAGGAAACCTGGGCTTGCTTGTGAACGTTAACACCCATCTCGACGTAGTGGTCGGTGATGGTGCTTTGGATGGAGTCATCAAACTTTCTCAAGACGGTGTCACCTCTGATGATCAAGTGGGTCTCAGTTCCCAAGCCGTGGAAGAAACCAGCAAACTCAACACCGATGTAACCTGCACCGACGATACCAACACGCTTTGGCTGCTTCTCCAACTTGAAGAATCCGTCAGAGTCAATCGCATGCTCGTAGCCAGGGATCTCAGGCTGGATTGGCTTACCACCGGTAGCAATCAAGATCTTATCAGCAGTGTAGACCTCCTTGGTTCCGTCTCTCTTTGTGACCTCGACGGTGTCTTTAGACAGAAGCTTGGCCCAACCGTAGACGAGCTCGACTCCCTCCTTGGCCAAGTTACGCTCGTAAATGCCGTTTAAACGTTCGATGTAGGCATCTCTTTTTGGCTTGAAGTACTCCCAGCTGAAAGTCTTTGCTAGCGAAGGATCAACGTCGAAGCCGTACTCCTTGGCCTCGGTGATGGTCTTTGCGACGTCCGAGGCATACCACATGACCTTCTTCGGCACACAGCCGACGTTGACACAGGTTCCACCGATGGCATTACCCTCGATGACCAGGGCCTTAGCACCGTATGAAGCAGCTCTTCTCGATGAGGCAACACCACCGGATCCACCACCGATCACGAGATAGTTATAATGATTCTTTGCAATTGGGGCCATTGTAGATAGTTGGCGTGAGAAGTTCAACAGTCTCGTTGTCATTCAATTGCTTTTGCAAGTGAGAGCTGAAGATCTTCAGGCCTTTGGATATTTGTCAGTTAAATATGTTTTTTTGCCTTCTTGCGCGAAGGTTTGGCCTCGGCTGAAACTATGGCCGGCCTATCAAATGTGTTAGTAATCTTTCCACTTTGCCACTTTTCACTACTTTTTCGCCATTAATTGCTAATCATTAATCTTTCTCATTAAATTATTTATGCCATTTCCATGCCTTTCGTTTCGTATTCGTTAAATTTCACCTCTTTCGACCATTTTATAAGATCGACCAGTGACATTATAGCACAGAAAATTGTAGCTAATACCACAGTTGTACCGTAAATCGCTGATATCACTAAAAAGGAGTTCCAGTTCATAATTAAGCCAGTTTGGTGTGTAGATAAGCACATTGTTCCTAAGGGGAAAGTCATTGCCCACCAGCCATAGTGGAAATTTTGTCTTCCTCTTGATAAGACACTTAGAATTGCTAATACGGTGATACAAAATCCCATTGACTCTAAGAATAACCCAACTAAAACGCTGGTATATTTGAATATTTGGCCTTCGATCTCTGAAGATATCAAATTGCTGTAATTCTCACCAAACAATTGAACTGCAAATGCACCCTGTCCCAAGAATCCAATTGGTATGAACGTTGTAAATATCTTATTCTGTTCAGGTAATTTGAAAAGAATAAGCTTATGAAAATAAATTGTAAACATCACAAATGACATTCCAATTGCAATTGAAAATATCAGAAATGATAGAATGATAGTTGAGGGTATTAGCACTGAAGGTAAACTCTTAGCGATAACACCACCAGCCGATGCTGTAACTGTTAATGGAACAATTGGTAATATTAAAGTAGCAGTTACGTTTTCAAATGTTATATCACTTTTCCAAAGAATACAGAAAAATATAAACCAACTTGACCCAAATGATAAAATGTTACTGATCCACCATAAAATATAAGATAAGATTGGTGATTTGGCTTCTGTTATTAAGTGCATGCTTGTTAACCATGAAGTAAATCCCATGACACCACAACTTAAAAATAAATTATCATTTGAATTGAAAACTATATCATATCGATATTTAGAAGATTTGCTTAGTCTTGCCAGAAATAGGAAAGTTGTTATGATAAGAGAAATCGAGCAAATAGAAAACATAATATATGCACAATCTTGGAGCCATCTCGATGGGTATGGAAAATTATAAAGTATTGAAGTCGATATACCAGTGGCCATCGTACAGATGAACCATGGGGTTCTAAACTGTGGTATTTGCATTGATTTTTGTGTTTCGTCTTGCTATGTTACTCTCATTGTGGGAGTTTTATTTCAAGGATTCACAGTTTTATATAAATGACCGATTGCCCATCGCTTTGAAAGATGCGGTGACTGACCCAATTCGAGACCCCGAGAAGGCGGAAAAACTACGGGGTTTCTCGGGGTCTTCTCGGGGTTTTCAGACCTGAAAAGTCTCGGGGTTTGAAAAAAAGATCGGCTTCCTTTATTTCGGTGTTTGTTATGAGCAGTGGACTTTGGTATTCATAAACTTCACTTAAATTTTCAGTGATTTCATTAAATTGACTTCTCTTGGAAAATATAAAATTGTGTCAGTATTTAAGTTTGTACAAAATTATTAAAATGACACATAAACGGTCCTTAGCGCGACTTGGAAATGACTGTAACTAGCTAATAAATTAAATCATACGTACAATTAACATAATAATAAACATAATATAATTATAGCTTATATATATAAGGCTAGTTCAAAGCCATATTATATTTGTAACTATAAGTAGTTGGTTTTCCGGATCGACACAATATGCCGTATAATATATAAATTTGTATCGAATTGATTCAAAATCATCTCCAAGCTCATTATATTACTGAGTAATTATTTCGACTGCAAAGTTAAATGATAATTTTTGATGCATCTTTTGAATAAGAAAGAATCTCATGGAATTTATTTAATGTTCAATGATTTTTATAAGACTTTACGAAGTTATTTCATGAGTTTAGATTGAGATTTTAGCTGGATCAAAGTCCAACGTACTGGATCTGCCTACTAGAGGTACTATTAATTTCTTAATATTTGATTCAGTAACTGCACCCTCAAAAACATCATTACAACTCTCTATAAATCGTTTACTTTTAAATAACCCAATTATCAGGGAGTTCACTACTAATCACGACTACAGTAACATTATTTTAATAGTCCTTTCTTTTACCTTCATTGCTCTCGGTCTGATTCATATTCGGATCCAACTATATCAATAACAGCTCATGTGGCGCAGTGGTAGCGCAGCAGATTGCAAATCTGTTGGTCACTAGTTCGATCCTGGTCATGAGCTGTTTTTTTTTAGCTTTTTGGGATCATCAAATGTGTCCCTTACCGAGTATTAAAAACAACCAAAAGTAACATTCAAAATAAACAATGGGAAGCTTTCTGACACATTTTTTGCTTTTTTGTTTTACTCTTTGATTCAAGAAATGGAGCAAACTAATGATTCTGCACATTCAGATTCCGACCTGAGTGCCGTTATTCCAACGAAGGTTATTGAGCCACCCTCACTTCCACCAGTGAGTGAAGATGAAAATGATTCCCTCGTAGTTAGGAAGAAGCAAAGATTGCAGCTTTCTGCAATTCCCAATACCTCTTTGAGTAAAGCTCAATTGATCCCAACTAAGAGTTCAAATTCAGTGTCCTCCAAGGGATCTACAAACACACGGGTGCCATCGCTAAATGAGACATCTACACCAGAGCTATCTCCACCGCCTTCAAACAGATCTTATCAGGCCATTGACGAGAGTCCAAGTGCCGTCCGTACAGCTTCTATGCCTCTTCCCTTTAAAGTAGAGCATTCCTCTCGGTGAAAGGCCTCTATTGAAGCGAAAATAATAACGATGACGATTTTACTA
The DNA here is from genome assembly GCA_003708795.3 of Petasospora americana. NCBI lineage: Eukaryota > Fungi > Ascomycota > Saccharomycetes > Phaffomycetales > Wickerhamomycetaceae > Petasospora > Petasospora americana. The sequence continues at coordinate 98,205 of PPOA03000019.1, read as the reverse complement.
TGAAATATCTCTATAAGCTATATAATTTGGACTACCACTCACTTAATAGGAATGATCCTTAACGAATCTATGCAATTAATATAATGACTTAAATACCTTCTGCCTCCTCGTATATGCAAACCCCCTCCCCTTTCACCACTTCCTGGAAATCAGAAGACATCATCCAACTTCAATCTTGGAGCAATGTTCATAGACAACAGCTCTTGGAACAAAAGTTTAGCAGCGTATGGGATTGTCATCTTAACAACGTTCTCTGCACTCTTACAAGTAGTACACCAACCATTGTAACCCATCAAACCACACTTGTCACAAACATCAACATCAAATGCATCGGAAGACAACATCAATCTCTCCAGAAGTAACTGCGAAGCACCATAAGCAATAACACAATCTCTTTCCATTTCACCCAATCTCAAACCACCATCTCTAGATCTACCTTCAGTAGGCTGTCTTGTTAAAACGGCTCTTGGACCCCTAGCTCTGGCATGCATCTTATCAAGAACCATATGTTTCAACTTTTGGTAATAGATTGGACCGAAGAAGATATAAGCCTGAAGACATTCACCGGTAATACCAGAGTAAAGCATGTCCTTACCAGAATAGTTGAAACCTTGGTCAACCAAGATCTTAGACATATCTTCCAACTTAGAACCACCAAAGCATGTACCATACTCCAAAGTACCGTTCAAAACACCAGCCTTACCACTAATCAATTCAATCATCTTACCGACAGTCATACGGGATGGGAAACCGTGAGGATTCATAATAATATCTGGAGAGATACCATCGTCGTTGAATGGCAAGTCTTCCTGCTGAACGATAATACCACAAACACCCTTCTGACCGTGTCTGGATGAGAATTTATCACCCAACTCAGGTCTTCTGGTCTGTCTCAGTAGCACTTTAATAAGAGCTTGATCATTATCTGAAACAGACATCATAACTTGGTCGATGTACGAAGGTTCTGGTGCCTTATAGAAGACAGGTGTCTCTCTATGTTCGTTGTCACTCTGGTTCATTATGCTGTCAGATGCGTTTGTTGGAACACACTTGTTGATGTAAACTTGACCACTTTCCACTCTGGTACCAACTTCACCAAGACCGTCTGGGCCTAGAGATGCATGTTGGAAAATTGGTTCGTTGTTCTCATTAACTCTCATACCAGCAACGATATCTTTCGTGTGATTTGGGTATCTCTTGAGTACAGTTGTGTTCTTACGTAAAACTTGACAACGACCGAAACCTCTATCAATGGAAGCCTTGTTTAGAACTAAGGCATCTTCAATATCGTAACCAGAATAGGACATAACAGCAACAGTGGCATTCTGTCCAGCTGGTAGCTTGTCATAATCAATCAGCTCAATGGTCTTAGTCTTGACCATCGGCTGTTGTGGATAAACCATCAAATATAACAGTGTATCAATACGCTGGAACTGGTTGTATGCAATAGCTCCAATGGCTTGTTTACCCATCGCACATTGATATGTGTTTCTTGGAGATTGGTTGTGATGTGGGTATGGAATTAAACCTGCCACAGCACCTAAGACTGTGAATGGTTCAATCTCCAAATGTGTGATTTGGTCAGTGATGTCACTCTCGTATAATGCAATGAAACAATCGTTTTCCTCATTGACATCCAAATATTCAACAAGTCCCTGTTTGAGGAAATCGTCAAACTGCATACGGCCTTGTTTGAGCTTAAGTAAATGGTGAGCCTTAACTTTAGAGACACCATTGTCAATGATGATCAATGGTCGACAAATACGACCACCGTCTGTGGCAATGTGCACTGCCTTTTGATGGGAATTTGTATAAATGGAAATAAACTCGGAGACTTTACCTGAACGTCTTAATGTTCTGAACAGTGCAACAAACTTAGCTGGGAATCTAGTGGTTCCGATTAACGTACCATTCAAGTAAACTCCAAAGTTGGCATGCAAAGAAGCAGAGTCGATGATAGAAATAGACTCAACACCAATGAGGTAACACAAGTGTTTTATTGGCTCTTCTTCATCATCTGTGGTGATGTGTGTCATGAGGGCCAAGTTTTTAACCAAACCACAGGCTTCACCTTCGGGAGTATCAGAGGTACATAACATACCAAACTGTGAGGGTTGCAGTGCTCTTGGACCGGACACTTTTCTGGATTTCTCAAATTGAGAGGAAATTCTTGTCATCATACCCAAGGCCGAGACGTATGAAAGTCTTGATAAGACGTGTGTAACACCTGCCCTTTCCATCTTAAATCTCTTTAAGGACCAGTTACCGGTGGAGATGGCTCTGTTTAAACCAGATGTGATGTTATTGGAATGGACATTGATGGACAGAAGTGGGTTGAACTCTGTAGCTCTGTTTGGCTTCTTCAAGATCTTATCAATGTTAGCCTTGAAATCTGAGTTGAACTTCTTGAACAAATCTTCAAAGAGTAAAGACATCAGTTGACCAGCCAACTCAAGACGTTTGTTACCAACGTAATCTCTGTCGTCAACCATCTTTGGGTTGTGCATAGCCATGATGACTCTTCTTGTCATCATAGCCATATAAAGTGCCTTTTCTTTGAAATCAAGATCACTAACAGTGAGATGCGCAATGATTGTGGTTGCAATTGCCTCAATACCTTCTTGTAGTGTTGTAAGCTTGGCTCTTCTCATGGTTTTAACTTTAGAACCAAGGAACTCAAGAGCTTGATGTTGGGTGAAGATTCCCATCTTAGCACACTCTTCAAAGTTAATGGCAAAGAGATCCTGGTAAGCAGGATCATCACCACAGACCAACTGCATGATCTCCAAGTCTGAAACGATACCAGCAGCCTTCAGCACAACAACAATAGGAACTTCCTCACCAATGGAGTTATGCTTCAAGTAGATTTTATCGTGCTTAGTGACAACGTATGTCTTGGATTTTCTCTCGTGTGTGGAGGACGTAACAGAAGCCTGGACGATACCCTTTTTCTCATCGGCTTCAACGATGATTCTGTTCTTTGAAAGCTGCTCCTGGACCAGGATGACCTTCTCGGTACCATTAACAATGAAGTATCCACCAGGGTCCAATGGGCATTCATTCAAACTGGCCATTTTAGCCTCGGAGGCACCGTTCAGTGTACACTTATTGGATCTCAGCATGATAGGCATCTTACCAATCTCCAAGTCACGGTTCAAGATGATCTTACGACCTCTGGTGTATTCAACGTCAACGTAGATAGGAGCAGAGTATGTCAGGTCACGAAGACGACACTCGTGCGGTGGTAAGATTGGATCAATGTGTGTGGCATTGGATTTGTAGCCAACTCTGATGTCGAGGTACTTGACATAGAACTCTGGGTCAACATCTGAGAGAACAAGCTCATTGGCTTTGATGATCTTCTTAAGATCGACATCGACAAAGTAGTTGAAAGAGTCTAAATGCTGCTTCACCAAACCCTTGACCTTCAAGAAAGCCGGGAGGAGGTTCCATTTATCCTTAGCGGTGTTGATCTCATCTGTTAAATGCTTCCCCTTATACACAGGGTTCAGCATCTCATTGAAGGCCTCATCGTGTGCTGCTGCGCCATCCTTGTGAGCCTTCTTCGAGTCCTTCGCTCTAACGGAGTTTCTGCGCTTAGTGACCATTTCTTAAGTGTCCGAAATCCAGCCAAAAAGCTAACTAATCCCTCCCTCTCCTTTTTCTGCCTTTAAAACCCCTTCGCTTACAAACTTTTTTTTTCAGAGGAGCGGCCCCCGGAAGTCCTCAGTGCGATGAGCGATTTCCGGTCATTATCAACTTGTTACCTCTAGAGCTACGGCAGTTTGATCCCTCTTGGCTGGTTTAAAGCAAAAGTAAGAGATAGAGCAGGAGGTATATAGAGATGTCTTCGGATCTGTTCAAGTCGAATGTCAATGAGTACCTGGAGGGGCTCCCGGACTCCGTTCAGACGAAGCTTTACCACTCAGTGAGTTATGAAACATTTCTACGTATAAGTACAGGAACTAACACAGAGCTTGTAAAAGCCTGCGACTTCTCTAGCCATCTTCAGACTTCTTCCAGCACTGGCGAAGTTCTATGTTATGTCCATGATCTTCAATGAGAACCCGGTTGAGGTGACGGACTTTGATAGGTGGGTTAACCCGAGTGGCCGTGCTGAGCAGGTGGAGGCCATTAGGGCTCTTAAGTCGCTACATCTGCTAAAAGAAGGTCGAGGAATTGCCGTGCTAAACCCCGTGTTCAGAAAGAGCTTCAGAAATGTTCTGACAGGAACGGACATTGGCAATTCGTTTGGTGTTCTGTGTGAGACTGACGACGCACATAAAGTGGACTCGGCCTTCCTTGACACATACGCAGCCAGTAAATGGGAGACCATTTTGCACTACATGGTTGGAACACAGCTAGAACAGATACCGAGTCCTGGTGTTTTGAGCTTACTGAGGCACAGTGGACTGATGGAGGGAAAGACTCCGAGTACGATGACAATTACAAATGACGGGTTCCAGTTCTTGTTACAGGACGTTAATGCGCAGCTGTGGACCCTTTTACTTCAGTATCTAAGAATGTCCGAGACACTACAAATGGACTCGGTTGACGTTCTTAACTTCATATTCATGCTTGGTTCCTTAGAACTAGGCAAGGACTACTCGTTATCTGCTTTGAGTCCGACACAGGTGAACATGCTGGAAGATCTAAGAGACTACGGACTCATTTATCAAAGGAAGTCGACATCTCGTCGGTTCTACCCAACAAGACTAGCAACAACACTAACATCTGATGCCACGACTCTGAGATCAGCCTCGGCAGCTATGAATAAAGTAATTGAGCACACAAAGGAGAATGCTTATGCAGAGGCTGATGCTGAGATCGCAGGTACAATTATCATTGAAACAAACTTCAAGCTGTACGCTTATACCAACTCACCATTACAGATTGCTGTTCTCAACTTATTTGTTCACTTGAAGCAGCGTTTCTCAAATTTAGTAACGGGTCAAATCACACGTGAATCTATCCGTAAGGCTTTACAAAATGGTATCACTGCTGATCAGATCATCTCATACTTAGAAACACATGCACATCCACAACTGCGTCGTTCAGCAGAAGAATTACTAGAGAAGAGGATTGATTATGATTCAACTACAAAGGAGCAATTACATGTTCTTCAACCAACAATTGCTGATCAGATCAAATTATGGCAGTTGGAAATGGACCGTATCTTGAGTTTCCAAGGTTATCTATTCACCGACTTTTCCACTGATCAGGAATATCAGCTGTTACAAGCCTATGCAGAGGAGATTGGAGTCCTTCTATGGAGTGATAACGTGAAGAAGAAATTCTTTGTTACAAAGGAAGGTAACTCTCAAGTTATTGCGTATGCTAATAGAAAACTAAGAAAAAGAGCTTAAAATGTCAACGTTTTTCATTAATACATGTTCGATTATTCGGGGAAGAAATGATTGTAAGTAGTAAAAAAATAATTAATTAGAATTAACTACAGTTAGAAGAAGATTTCAACTCAAGAATTATATATTTAAAGATCAAAAAAAAATAACAGCTCATGACCAGGATCGAACTAGTGACCAACAGATTTGCAATCTGCTGCGCTACCACTGCGCCACATGAGCTGTCTTCGAAATTTAGGAAAACCGCTTTTTCCCATGATTGGTCACTATGGTATGGGCACAACGTTATTCTAAATACTTATAGTATTGATAATTACATTATCTCCAAGAGGTTTACAAAGCTTAAAATGATACTATACCATATATTACCACCGTACATTTCTACTGAGTCCGGTAAATCAAACCAGGTGACCATTTTTATCTAATTGTAAGTTCATTTGTAACTTAACATCTCTCACTTCATATGAAGTCAAATGATCAAAATAGGTATCAATTCCAATTGAAATCCATTGGAAGAATGCACCAAGCGAGTACCAGCCATTTGAAAGCTCAACTTGATGTTTATAGTAACAGATTGTGGTAATACAAATGCATCCAAAGTAAATATCCCTTAGAATTCTCCTCGTTCTATTCAATGAAACGTTCTTTGAAGAGATTCTTGATTGATAAAGATGCATCCACCCAAGGGTAGACAGTGTATAAATAACAAAACAGTTTGAACTTGCTCTGATATCTTCTTGACTTGATATGCAACTGAAGGCAATTAAAGCTATCTGTCTTGTCGCTTGTAGAAGTCCAAAGTATTTGGCAGTACTAAATGACTTTGAACGAATAGTCGTGTACATCAATCCAAAATATGTCAGATTGAAGAAGGATAATAATGCAATAGCTATTTGGTATATTGAGCGATGTGGGTATGAGTTCGTAATTGTGTCTTGAATCGATGGGAAGCTAAAATTGATGTCAGAATATACTTTTTCGAAAGACGGGTAACAAGTGATATACTTACAATTCATGCTTGATTGAGTCCTCTGTGAAGAGTAAACCGTAACTAAAGATCATATTCGATAGCAGGGATACTCCAAATGCACCTGTATCAATTTGTTAGAGGTCAATTCACTTCAATTAAAATTTTATGTCCTTCTTCTTCACTTACATGACTTTATAATAGTAACCGTTGTTACAACATCTCTCCCAGATATCTGTATGATCTGTTAGTTATCCGTTGGAAAGTCTGCATTAATGAATACTCACAATGAGATGTCTTTTATCTACTGAAGATTGCATGTCCTATATCACTGTATTCTTTTCTGTTTCTTATGTTTTGGTTGGGAAAACGCGTTCCGTCTCGAAAGCATCTTCAATGTTGTTCTGATTCAAATGTGCTCGTACCGCGTGTGTGCCGTTACCAAAACTTCTTCACCGGTGGTCACGCAAAAATTAAATTATCACAAGCGGCTTTCATAGCTCAGTTGGGAGAGCGTATGACTGAAGTTCATAAGGTCCTGTGTTCGATCCACAGTGAAAGCAATTTTTTTTATTTTTTATTTGTTCGGAACCTGCATATGTTTCCCGAACCAACTGAATAGATCTGAGGTTCATAAAGCCTATATTTACTAATCTCCAATGAGCTTAAAATTGTGATTGCCGATATCGGATCTTAAATGTCTCTTTTTCATCTGATATTTGCTCTCATTGGCTTTTAGATCTGAGAATTAGGACTCAATCGTATCTATCTCCGCTCTTGGCTCTGCAAAATGACGCGAGCAAATTTATCTACACTCGGAAGTATGGTCAACAACAGTCGATGAGCAAATATAATCTCATTGAAGTGCAGTTGTCTATAATTTTTTTTTTCAAAAAAACCAATAGACGATGGAGTAAATGTCAGAGTCTTACTGTCATCTATTGGTATTGAAGAGATAAATAGTGTATCTACAAAGAAACAATGGGAGTTACTTTTGAAGGTCTCGACTGTTTGGCCGACTCCACCACCGATGAGTTCACAGCCCTCAGTGACATGTCTCAAAGCGGGAAAACCGCATGGGCTTATCAAGCAAAGTACTCAATTTGGTGTATGTACTATGCAGCTGTGTTGATCTTCATCGTAGTCTTGAGAAAGCTTCTTTACATGTACGGTGATTGGTCATCCAGAAACACAAAGCTCGGTTATAAGCGATTCAGACTTTTTGGTCTGCTGGACCGTATTGCTGCTTTATCAAGAACAATCGCATATCGTCGTATTCCTATCATCTTATCGAGAATCACCGGTCTCCCAACAAATCTTGGTACTATAATTGTGTTCCTCTCCTCGTTCATATTCATCATCTGCCTCAACTTTGCCCCAGGACACTTGTACAGAGGATGTTTTGGTTTCGGTTCTCCTCCTTTGGCTACCCGTTCGGGTATCATGGCTACTGCTTTAACTCCGTTTATCATCATAATGTCTGGTAAGACGAACTTCATCTCTTTTATTACTGGTATCTCTTACGAGAAGCTGAACAGTTTCCATCAATACCTTGGTTGGGTCGTCCTCTTCCTTTCACTCCTTCACACTTTCCCATGGGTTGTCCAGCCTGTTAGAGAGGGAGGTATGGCAAATGTCAGGGAACAATGGCAAACTAATTCTCTTTACAGAAATGGTGTTCCACCATTGGTCTTAGTTTTCCTCCTTTGTTTCCTCAGCACTAGATTCTCAAGATCTTTGACATATGAACTTTGGTTCCACTCTCATTGGATTATTGGAATTGCCTACGTCGGTACATTATGGTACCACTGCTATGATTTGCTTGCCTCCGACAAATACCTTTGGGCAACTATGACATTCTGGGGTTTCCAGATGCTTTATAGAGCTATGGTAAAGACAACTTTCAAGCCAAACCAATACGCTTTCAAATCAAAAGCTGCTGAGTTGGAAAACCTGGGTGCTGGTGTCTTTGAAGTCACAGTTCCTGTTACTGACGAACAAGAACTTGACTGGATGCCAGGTCAGCATGTCTTTATTAGATTCATGTCAGGTTTGCATACTTTGGATAACCATCCATTCTCTATTTTGACTATTCCAGAGTACAATGGTAAAACAAGTCTCAAGTTGATTGTCAAACCTAAGAAGGGTCTTACAAAGAAGTTGTATGATCAGCTACAAGGGGAGAAAACTAAGAAAGAAATCAGATGCTTCGTTGATGGGCCTTATGGTGGTATGAACCGTGACCCATTGGCTTTTGATAAATTAGTTCTTGTTGCTACTGGTACTGGTGTCTCTGTTACACTTCCTTTCATGTCCTACGTTGCTAGCAAACTTTGGAGTGTTACCAACTGTGTTCAAAAAGTTGAGTTCTTATGGGTTGTCAGTTCAGAAGATGCTCTTCAATGGGTTCGTTCTGAGTTGGATAGTGTCCTTGCTTTGGCATCTAAGGATGATATGGCCTCGATATTTGATATTAAGATATTTGTGACTAACTCCAAGGAATCTGCTCAACCACAGATTATCACTAGTCAGTCTGAATTACCAGTTGGACCATCGACAATCACCGATGAAGTTTCCAATGAAACAAAATCGTGTCATAGAAGCCAGGTGGTGGAGGATGAACGTATCAGAATCTACAGAAGTACCAAACCGGACTTCTCCTCATTGCTTCTTGGTATTGATATGTTCCCTAAGACTGCTTTCATCTGCTCCGGTACCGGTTCTGCTCAGGAAGCTTGTGGTAATGCTGTTGCCAAGCTTCAAAATAAGGTATTGAAGGGAGAAGCTCAAGAGGTCTATTTGCACACAGAGAACTTCGGATGGTAAGATGATTGTATGCTTGTTTTTATTTGTTATTTATAGTTTTTATATGTCTATCTGTACTAGAGCCTAATTATAATATTTTGCTATCATTTTTATATTCAGTTGTAGATGTTTAAAACCAGGGCCCTCGTCGTCCCCCCCCCCCCTTGTTGGTTTTCTCAGTGTTCGAAGCGCGCTCTCGGACTTCCTTGTTTGTTCTGCTTGGCGCTGCAAGGGGTCAAGATCTTTAATCCTTGGTCTTGTCCCTTGTTCTATTGTGTGGAACAACTTTAATTTTTAATAAAGCTGAGCTTTGCTAAGTAATAGTTGGTTTTTACCAGAAGTCTCAGATATCTGTAGCGATCTCAGAGTTTGGGTAATCAGCACTAAGCCCAATATTAAAAAAAAGTCCGATGTCGACTTACACATGTTTCGAGTCACACGAGCAAATTATCGGGAATTTGATGTCCTATTAGACTACGCAGAAAACAATAGATGGGCAGATATTCTTAGGTCACCAGATTTACGAGCAAATTATTTAACACTCAAATTCTTTTTAGTGAGATTTAATTGGAAATGGCGAATCATGTGTAGGGTTTTTCCGATCACTCCCAAGTGTGCGTTATATCTTTATAAAGCCAAGAGATTTCCCTCGTAAAAGCTACCCTCTTTTCTTACATCCTCTCTACTCTATTTCCATCTCTCGCTTTTTAAATCTGCAATAGAAAGACTATCAGTATAAAAATGACTGTCACTTACAAGGGTGTTGACTGTGTTGCCGATATTGGCTCGGATCTGTACGTGAAGTACAAAAATATCTCCCAAACTGGAAAACACTCTTGGGGGTATCAAGCAAACTATGCCATTTGGTGTATGTATTTCGCTGCAGTTTTTGTTTTCCTTGTTGTTTTGAGAAAGGGCTTCTACTTATACAGTGACTGGTCTTATAGAAATACAAAGATTGGAAAGAAGAATATTAAGTTGGGATTTGTGAACAGATTCACGGCTGCCTCAAGAATCATCGCTTATCGTCGTTTTCCATTGATCATCTCTAAAATTACTGGATTACCATCAAACTTGGGAACTCTTATAATCTTTGCTGCTTCCACAATTTTCATGTTCTGTCTCTGTTTTGCACCAGGATATCTCGTGAGGCCATGTCGTGGGTTTGGGTCTCCACCTCTATCTGTGCGTACTGGTGTTATGTCTACAGCTCTCACTCCATTCATTATTATCATGTCTGGTAAAACAAATTTCATTTCATTCATTACAGGTGTCTCTTATGAAAAGCTAAATATTTTCCACCAGGCTTTGGGTTGGGGTGCGTTATTCCTTGCACTTCTCCACACTTTCCCATTCTTGGTCCAAAGTGTAAACGAAGGAGGTATGGCTCGTTTGAGATACATGTGGAATGAGGAGCTCATTTACAGAAATGGTGTGCCCCCATTGATCTTCCTTTTCCTTCTCTGTTTCCTTAGTACCAGGTTTTCTAGAGGTTTGGTATATGAAGTTTGGTTCCATTCCCATTGGGTTTTTGGAGCTGCCTATGTTGCAACTCTGTGGTATCACTGTTATGACTCCATGGCATCTGACAAGTACTTGTGGGCTACAATGACATTCTGGGGATTCCAAATGTTTTATAGAGCTTTGGTTAAGACAACTTTTAAGCCAAACCAATACGCTTTCAAGTCCAAACCGGCCAAGCTATCACTTTTACCTGGAGGAGCATATGAGATTTCTGTTCCAATTAACGGGAAAAAGGAATTGTCCTGGGCTCCTGGTCAACACATATTTATTAGATTCATGCAAGGAATCCACACTTTGGATAACCATCCATTCTCCATTCTTACTATTCCAGAAGCCACTGGTAGTTCTACTCTCAAATTGATCGTTAGACCACAGAAGGGACTCACTAAGAAGCTCTATGATTTGATCGAAAATGATAAAGCTGGTAAGGAACTACGTTGTTTCATTGATGGACCTTATGGTGGTATGAATCGTGACCCATTGGCATTTGATAAGTTGATTCTTGTCTCCACTGGTACCGGTGTATCGGTTACAGCCCCATTCGTGTCATATGTCTCTAGCAAACTCGCATCTGCTACTAATTGTGTTCAAAAAGTTGAGTTCTTATGGATTGTCAAGTCACTGGATGCAATTGACTGGATTCGTGGTGAGCTTGAGAATGCTCTCTCCCATGCCTCTGAACTTGAGTCTCTTCCTATTTTTGATATCAAGATCTTTGTTACCGGCTCTTCAGATGGCATGCAACCAGATATCATCACATCAAAGTCTCAGATAGCTGATGTATCAAACAGTCAGTCTGCTGATGCGTCTGGAACAAACTCTGATAAAGAGTCAAACGATAACTCCTCTTTTGAAGATGTACACAAAAGTATTAAGATCTACCAGAATATGAAGCCAGATGTTCAAAAGCTTTTAAATGAAACGAAACTCTTGGAAAAGAACGCTATCATCTGCTGTGGTACTGGTTCTATTCAAGAGGCATGTGGTAACGCTGCTTCCAGTTTGCAAAAGAGAGCTTTGAAAGGGGACGTTCAAGAAGTTTACTTGCACACTGAGAACTTCGGATGGTAAGATGATTGTATGTTTGTTTGTATATGTCTATCTGTACTAGAGCCTAATTATAGTATATATTTTGCTATGATTTTTATTTTGAGTCGTAGAAGTTCTAAATCAGAGCCCTCATCGTCCCCCACCCCGTTCGGGTGGTCAGATGTTTGTATGTTTGTATGTTTGTTTGTTTGTTTGTTTGTTTTTATTTGTTTATCTGCACTAGTGCCTAATTATTTTGCTAACATTTCGGTTTTGGGTCATATATGTTTCATACCAGGAGTCAGGACCCTCGCCGTCCGCCCTTTCCGATGGTGAGCCGTTTGCATGTTTGTTTTTATTTGTTATTTAAAGTTTTTATGTGTCTATATGTACTAGTGCCTAATTATTTTCCTAAAATTTCTGTTTTGAGTCATATATGTTTCAAATCAGGCCCTCATCATCTCAGATCCTTGTGGATGTTTCAAACGAGGCCCCTCATCGACCCCCCCCCCCCTTGTAGATGTTTCAAAACAGGACCCTGGTTTTCTCAGTGTTCGAAGCGCGTTCTCGGCTAAGTGCGTTCTCGGACTTCCTTGTTTTTCCTGCTTGGTGATGCAAGGGGCCAATATCTTTAATCCTTGGCCATGCCCCTTGTTCAATTGTGCGGAACAACTTCAACTTTGAATAAAGCTGAACTTTGCTAAATAATGTTAGTTATTTACCAGAAGTCTCGGATATCCGTAGCGATCTCAAAGTTTGGGGTAAACAACGCTAATCCCAGCACTAAAAGAAAAGTCCGACCACGTCTCGCGTCTTAGACATGTTTTGAGTCACCCAAGCAGAGTATGAGAAATTTCATGTCTTATTAGACTACAGAGAAAACATTATTAGATGGCCTGATATCCCTCTGGAATGTGGTTTACGGACAAATTACTCAACACACAAATTCATATTAGTGAGATTTGATTGGAAATGACAAATCATCTGTAGGGTTTTTCCGGTCACTCCCAAGTGTGCGTTATATATTTATAAGACAAGATACTTCCTTCGTAAAAACTACCCTCTTTTCTTACACACTATCTGCTCTATTGCCCTCTTTTCTTATACCCCCTCTGCTCTAGTACCATCTCGTTTTTTAAATCTGCTATAGAAAGACTATCATTATAAAAATGACTGTCACTTACAAAGATGTTGACTGTGTTGCCGATATTGGCTCGGATCTGTACGTGAAGTACAAAAATATCTCTCAAGCTGGAAAACACTCTAAGGGGTATCAAGCAAACTATGCCATTTGGTCTATGTATTTTGCTGCAGTTCTTGTTTTCCTTGTTGTTTTGAGAAAGGGCTTCTACTTATACAGTGACTGGTCTTATAGAAATACAAAGATTGGAAAGAAGAATATTAAGTTGGGACTTGTGAACAGATTCACGGCTGCCTCAAGAATCATCGCTTATCGTCGTTTTCCATTGATCATCTCTAAAATTACTGGATTACCATCGAACTTGGGAACTCTTATAATATTTGCTGCTTCCACAATTTTCATTGTCTGTCTCTGTTTTGCACCAGGATATCTCGTGAGGCCATGTCGTGGGTTTGGGTCTCCACCTATATCTGCGCGTGCTGGTGTTATATCTACAGCTCTCACACCACTCATTATTATCATGTCTGGTAAAACAAATTTCATTTCATTCATTACAGGTATATCTTATGAAAAGCTAAACATTTTCCACCAGTCTTTGGGTTGGGGTGCATTAATCCTTGCACTTCTTCACACTTTCCCATTCTTGGTCCAAAGTTTTAAGGAAGGAGGTATGGCTCGTTTGAGATTCATGTGGAATGACGACGCTTTTTACAGTAATGGTGTTCCTCCATTGATCATCCTCTTCCTTATATGTTTACTTAGTACCAGGTTTTCTAGAGGTTTGGTATATGAAGTTTGGTTCCATTCCCATTGGATTTTAGGTTCTGCCTATGTTGCAACTCTGTGGTATCATTGTTCTGGGTTGCCAATTAATAAGTTCATGTGGGCTACTGTGGCATTCTGGGGATTCCAAATGTTTTATAGAGCTTTGGTTAAAACAACTTTTAAGCCAAATCAATACGCTTTCAAATCCAAACCGGCCAAGCTATCACTTTTACCTGGAGGAGCATTTGAGATTTCTGTTCCAATTAACGGGAAAAAGGAATTGTCCTGGGCTCCTGGTCAACACATATTTATTAGATTCATGCAAGGAATCCACACTTTGGATAATCATCCATTCTCCATTCTTACTGTTCCAGAAGCCTCTGGTAGTTCTACTCTCAAATTGATCGTTAGACCACAGAAGGGACTCACTAAGAAGCTCTATGATTTGATTGAAAATGATAACAAGGAACTACGTTGTTTCATTGATGGGCCTTATGGTGGTATGAATCGTGACCCATTGGCATTTGATAAGTTAATTCTTGTCTCCACTGGTACTGGTGTAACGGCTACAGCCCCATTCGTGTCATATGTCTCTAGTAAACTCGCATCTGCTACTAATTGTGTTCAAAAAGTTGAGTTCTTATGGATTGTCAAGTCACTGGATGCAATTGATTGGATTCGTGGTGAGCTTGAGAATGCTCTCTCCCATGCCTCTGAACTTGAGTCTCTTCCTATTTTTGATATCAAGATCTTTGTTACCGGCTCTTCAGATGGTGTGCAACCAGATATCATCACATCAAAGTCTCAGATATCTGCTGTATCAAGCAGTCAGTTTTCTAATGACACTTTAACAAATTCTGATAAAGAGTCAAAGTCAAGCGATATCTCCTCTTTTGAAGATGTATACAACAGTATTAAGATCTACCAGAATTTTAAGCCAGATATTCAAAAGCTTTTAGATGAAGCAGAGCTCTTGGAAAAGACCGCTATCATCTGCTGTGGTGCTGGTTCTATTCAAGAGGCATGTGGTAACGCTGCATCCAGTTTGCAAAAGAGAGCTTTGAAAGGGGACGTTCAAGAAGTTTACTTGCATACTGAAAACTTCGGTTGGTAAGTTATTTAAGCTGGTATATAGACAGCACATATATGTTATTATGTTATTATATATATATCCGTAGCATGTTACAACGAAACAACACCTTTTGCCAATCTATCAACAATGACCTCTTCAGAGTCTTCCAAGACACCAGCTTCAACAAGAACTTTATATGTCTTAGAAACAACGGTTTCTTGGTCAATCTGTTTGACGTTCTTGGAGTCCTGGAATTGGACTGTCTTTATCCACTCTTTAGCATCTTCTTCAGAGTAGTCCAAGTTGCTGTAAATGTACTCAACAGCCTCATCTTTATGGTCATTGAAGTATTCGATACCCTCACTGATAGCGTCCATGAAGTCACTGATAAGCTTTCCTTTACCTTCCACAAGTTCAGTTCTTCCGTTGATGACCCAGGATGGCCATGGTGTGTAGATGTCTCCAATGTATCTAACTTCTTTGCTATCGTAGTATCTCTTTGTGGTAAAGTACTCCCACATAAAGGCATCGGATGACTCAACACCGTCCTTCTCGTTGACGGAGTCTCTCAAGTTCTTGAAGGTAGAAAGAATTGGGAATCCTTCGAAGAATGGCTTCTGGAAACCTAACTGAAGTGCCAAAACGTACGCCATCACAAAGGAGCCCGAACCAATTCTGCTGACACCAATCTTCTTTCCAGCAAGCTCGGCCTTATCTTTGAACTCTCTCTCGTAACCAGTGCTAACGGCCCAGCGCAGTGGTGACTTCACATAAGTACCGATCAACTTGTAGTTCTCTTTACCCTGTGCAATGCCTCTCACGAATGCCTCTGTTAAGCCAATAGCAATATCAAGCGTGTTATCCTCAAGAGACTGGATCAAGTGTCCAGAGCCTGATGGATAAGGGATCAACTCCACATCAAGCCCACGGCTCTTGAAGAACCCCTTGCTCTGTGCGAAGGCAATTGGGGTGCTGAAATGCTCTGGGACGTATCCAACTTTCAATGACATCTTCTCGGTAATGCTTAGGGACTGTCTAACAGGCCAGACCCCCCGTATCTCTCCCACTCTAAAGTCTACCCAAAGCCCCTCGAGCGATTCGCCTATGCGGTGGTGTCTGGGTGTGTGTGTTCGCGAAACGTCCCGCACAAACAAAATTCGCCCGCTTTTTTGATGGTGAGAAGGTCCAAAAATGGCTGGCGAAGAGCAAAGCAAAAACGAACAAGAAAGAGAGTTCATACCTGAACAATTAGCTGAATACACAGAACACACAGAGACAGATCAAATGTCCATTGAACTAAGAGACGGCCTGCAGGGCCAACCGCTTGACAGAGCACTAGAGGATCTTCTAGTACGCTTTGTTATCAACTCACCTGCCGAGGACCTTTCGACCAATGCAGTAAGTGCTACCCAATCAATGTTCCGTGAGGAGAAACGCTACTAACTATGTTCCCTTAGAGAGTTTTTTTTCTTTTTGAAGAGGCACACTGGTTCTACTTGGACTACGTGCGCCAGATGAACCCTTCGCTGCCGTTGCTAAAGATGAAGAGCTTCTCCAAGAAGCTCATTGAGCTCTTCCCGTTGATCTGGCAGGGTGGAGACCCGGAGGAGGGTCTCAAGGAGTTTTCCAACTACAAGCAGTCGATCCCTGTGAGGGGAGCTGCCTTGTTCAACACCCAATTGAACAAGCTGTTGCTGGTACAGGGTACCGAATCAAACACATGGTCTTTCCCTCGAGGCAAGATCTCCAAGGACGAGGACGACGCCACGTGTGCCGTGAGGGAAGTGAAAGAGGAGATTGGGTTTGACATATCGCCTTACATCAACGAAGACGACTACATTGAGAGAACTTTGAGGGCCAAGCACTACAGGATTTACCTCTGTAAGAACATCCCCGAGGACTTTGAGTTCAGGCCGTTGGCGAGAAATGAGATCAACAGCATACAGTGGGTGGACTTCAGAACACTGGGCAAGAAGGTTAAGAACTCGCCGGGTAAGTACTTCCTGTTGCCAAGTATGATCCGTCCGTTGATCGAGTATGCTAAGAGACACAGAGGAGAGATCAACGAGACTCAGCTGAAACTTGAGGTTGAGCTCCAGCTCAAGGCTGCTCTTGGCATTGGCCAAGAAGAAGCTCAAATCAACGATCCGGGCAGAGAGCTCTTGGAGTTCATCAGAGAGTCTGCCGCAAAGAAGCACATCAAGGATCAACAGTTCATGACACCACAGCAACAGCATCCAACGATGCATATTCCACCTCACATGCCGATGTATCCAATGCCGGCATTCGGCTTCCAGCCACCTCCGTTCCATCAGTTTATGGCTCCATTTGCACCACCTTCGATGCCGGGTATGGGTATTACTCCGTCGATGCAGTTTGCACCTTACGGTATTAACCCTATGATGTTCCAAGGTCCGCCAATGCCAATCAGACCAGCACAGATCCAGCCACCACCTGCTACAAGTCAACTGCAGAGACCAAGTTTGAGCTTAAGAAACGACGAGAGTAGCAAGGAGCTCCTGAGTCTTTTGAACAAGAAAGAGGACACCAAGGCTAAAGGGTTCTTGTCGCAGCTGATGGACAAGCCGGATGAATCGAAGAAGAAAATTACATTGTTGAAGAGAGAGGATGACGACCATAATGATAAGCATAAGAATGATTTATTAGCACTGATCCACAAACAGCCAACGAAGAAAATTATTGATGATAAACTGGAGCAGAAAGAAGAACCTCCAGTTCCACACACATCAAACAGTAACGCAGCACTTGAATTGATGAATCTTATAAAGAAAGCTCCAGAGAAGCCAAAGATGAAACTCTTGAAGAGAGAATCTCCAGAAACTGAAAGTCCAGTTGACTCTCCAAGCAGATCTGAAACCCCAAAGAGATCTGAGACTCCAAAGAGATCTGAAACCCCAAAGGGATCTCAGATTCCAAAGAGATCTGAGACGCCAAAGAGATCTCAGACGCCAAAGCTTGAAAAGAAACAGAAGTCCCATCAGGAAAAGAAGCCTTATGAGGAAGAGTCTAGTCACTTGCAGCCAATTCCACCAAGCAAAGAGCTTCTTGATTTGATCAAGCAGTCTCAAAAGGATAACGACGACGCTGAAATATTCGAAGACTACAGCGAAGAGGAATTCGATGACCACTCAGACTATGACAATGACCACGAGGAAAGCTTGGTCGAAGAGGAGAGTCGTCCAGTGACTGCTGTTAACACCCCGCTCCCTAAGAAGAAGATGAGACTATTGAAGAGGGGTGAAACTCTTGACGACGTCATCGCTCAGCAATCTGCTGAGGAAAAGAGTGTTGTTGATCAGGAGGAGGATCATCATGAGGCTGCTAGTGTCTCTACTATTCAGTTCTCGGATGATGACGAAGAAGAAGAAGAAGAAGACAGCAGTGAATTTGAGAGCACACACGAACAGCTGGAAGAATCGTCCACCCCGTCATACGACAAGCCATTCTCCGTCGATGAGCTTGAGTCAAAGAGTGCACCTGAGAAGCCTACGACCAACGCCGGTGCCGAGATACTGAGCATCTTACACAGAGACACCGCAACTCCAACACCTATTCCAACTACCAACGCTGCTGGTAACGATCTCCTAGGACTGTTACACGGCAAGCCACAGGCTCCTGTCGCACAGGAGAACATCGCTGCCAAGAACGACCTTATGAACTTGCTCCAAAAGAAAACAAACGACGTGAAACCGTCGTCTCCATCTAATGACTTACTCTCTTTACTACAGAAGAAGCCTACCCCATCGCCAGCTACAGAGCCTGTTCAGCACGGCACACCTGCTACTGACCTCCTGAACCTCATACATAAGAAGCCCTCCCCTGCACCACAGGCTGCACCAGCACCACAGGCGGCTGAGGCTGCCAAGGACGGCCCTTCCAACTCGCTGCTGAACCTTCTCTTCAAGAGATGAAGTATTTATATGCCATGAGCTCAATAAATCGCGGGTTCGCGACCTGAAACTGAAATAAAATTGTAAACAAACCCTAACGCGACGCGTCTTCTTTCCATCGCAGAAGACACACCAAGCAAAGCAACCACCGATCCGTGTCGTAAAGCTGACGAGACTCAACAAGCTACCTCTGACGCCGTTGCTTTCGTTTGTGGGGAAAAGAATTTCGACTGGTGCTGTGAGAATGCCACCTCCGTTGTCAGAAGCAAACGTTAACACGATGAGCTCGCCACAGCCAAAGAAGAAGAACGCCACCGAGCAGTACCAAAAGCTCTCTCAGCTGGAGCACATTCTGAAGAGACCTGACACGTACATCGGCTCGACTGAGCCTCTGGAGCAGAAAATATGGGTTTACTCGGAAGAAGAGCAGGGAATGGTTGATAAGGAAGTCAAGATCGTCCCTGGTCTCTTCAAGATCTTTGATGAGATCCTGGTCAATGCTGCTGATAACAAGATCCGTGACCCCAACATGACGAAGATCGAGGTCACCATCGATGCTGAAAACAGCGTGATCTCCGTCAAGAACGACGGTAAGGGTATCCCCGTCGAGCACCACGAGAAGGAAAACATGTGGATCCCAGAGCTGATTTTCGGTAACCTCCTGACCTCTTCCAACTACGACGATAACGAAAAGAAGGTCACCGGTGGTAGAAACGGTTACGGTTCCAAGCTGTGTAACATCTTCTCGACTGAGTTTACCGTCGAGACTGCTGACTTGAACGTCAAGAAGCTCTACCGTCAAACGTGGAAGAACAACATGTCTGTCATTGGTAAGGCCTCTATCACCGCCATGAAGACGAAGAGTGAGTTCACCAAGATCACATTCAAGCCGGACCTTGAAAAGTTCCACATGGAGAAGCTCGACGACGATATCCTCGGTGTGCTTCGTCGTCGTGTCTACGACTTGGCCGGTACCGTCAAGGGTGTCTCTGTCTACCTCAACGGTGAAAAATTGAAAGTCAGAAACTTCAAGGAGTACGTTGAGATGTACGTCAAGTCTCTGAACAAGAAGAAGCTTGCAGAAGGTGAGATCACAGAGACTGATGCCCAGAAAAAGCCTACAATCATCTACAAGAAGATTGATGATCCAAAATCCAAGGGCCGTTGGGAAATCGCCTTTGCTGTCTCCGACTCGAGCTTCAATCAAATCTCTTTTGTCAACTCCATTGCCACCACCTCTGGTGGTACGCATGTCACCTACATTGCTGATCAGATCGTGGACAAGATTGGTGAGCTCATCAAGAAGAAGCATAAGAACACACAAGTCAAGCCTTTCCAGATCAGAAATAACATGTTTTTGTTTGTGAACTGTTTGATTGAAAACCCAGCTTTCACATCCCAAACTAAAGAACAGATGAGTACCAGAAAGCCACAGTTCGGCTCTGACTGTAAAATCCCAGATGACTTTGTTGCTAACATCATGAAGACCGAGTTCATTGAGAAGATCATGGATGTCGCTCAGGCAAATGCTGACAAGGCACTTAAGAAGACAGACGGTTCCAGAAAGTCGAGAATCACGAACTTGCCAAAGCTTCACGATGCCAACATGGCTGGTACAAAGGAAGGCTATAAGTGTACATTGATCTTGACAGAAGGTGACTCTGCCTTGGCACTGGCCGTTGCCGGTCTCGCAGTCGTGGGAAGAGACTACTACGGTTGTTTCCCATTACGTGGTAAGCCATTGAACGTCAGAGAGGCATCGCACACCCAGATCTCTAACAATGCTGAGATCAATGCACTGAAGCAGATCATCGGTTTACAGCACAAGAAAAAATACGAAGACACCAAGTCTCTAAGATACGGCCGTGTCATGCTTATGACAGATCAGGATACCGACGGTTCCCACATCAAAGGTTTGTTGATTAACTTTATTGAGAGTCAATGGCCAGAGCTTCTGAAGTTCCCTGGATTCCTGCTTGAGTTCATTACGCCAATTGTCAAGGTCAACATCACAAAGCCTCGGAAGGACACAATTGCCTTCTACAGTATGCTGCAGTACGAGGAATGGGTCGAGAAGGAGTCTCATAAGTACACTTGGTCCCACAAGTACTACAAGGGTTTGGGTACTTCCACCCAGGAGGAAGGTCGAGAGTACTTCTCTGATCTGGTTCAGCACATGAAGACGTTTGAAGCACTCCAAGACGAGGACAAAGAGTCCATCGACTTGGCGTTCGCCAAGAACAGAGCCGACGACAGAAAAGAGTGGATTGGCTCTTTTGTTGAGGAAGGAAATGACGATCGTTATGAGCAGGAGACTGTTGGTATCACCCAGTTTATCAACTATGACTTACGTCTCCACTCTATTTATGATTTGAAGAGATCCGTTCCTAGCGTGCTAGACGGTTTGAAGCCTGGTCAGAGAAAGATTATGTTTGGTTGTTTGAAGAGAAACCTGAAGAACGAGATCAAAGTTGCGCAGCTGGCCGGTTACATCTCTGAAAAGACAGCCTACCATCACGGTGAACAGTCTCTCGTTCAGACCATTATCGGTCTGGCACAGGACTTCGTTGGCTCTAATAACTTGAACTTACTTCTACCAAACGGTGCCTTTGGTACCAGACTGCTTGGTGGTAAGGATGCTTCTGCTCCCCGTTATATTTTCACTGCCCTGGCCCCACTGACCTCTAATATTCTTCACAAAGATGACAGTGCGCTCTTGTCATACAACGAAGACGACGGACAGCTCGTTGAGCCTGTGTCCTATATTCCTACCGTTCCTATGGTACTGATCAACGGTGCTGAAGGTATCGGTACTGGTTACTCGACCCTTATCCCACAGTACAACCCAACAGAGATTGTGTCTAACCTTCGTGCTCTCATGAACAACGAGGAAATGACGGAGATGGAACCATGGTATAAGGGCTGGGATGGTCAAGTCCAGAAGATTGGCCCAGGAAGATACAAGATGTTCGGTAAGATTGAGCAGCTAGACAGTAACACACTGGCAATTACTGAGCTTCCTCCAAAACTGTGGATCTCTAACATGAAGGAATTCTTGCTTCAGGGTATCTCCGGTACTGATAAAGTGAAGCCATGGATCAAGGACTTTGAGGAGAAGCATGGGCTTGGTATTAGGTTCATTGTCACCCTGTCAGACGAGGAGATGAGAAAGGCTAAGGCTGTTGGTCTCTATGAGAAGTTCAAACTGTCACAGGTCATCAACTTGACCAACATGGTCCTTTTCGATGCACAGAACCGTATCAAGAAGTACGAAACAGTTGAAGAAATCATGAAGGACTTCTACTTTGTCAGAATTGAGTACTACCAGAAGAGAAAGGACCATTTGGCCAAGCAGCTCGAGAACGAGTTGGCAAGACTGTGTGCTCAGGCACGCTTCCTTAAGCTTGTTATCAGCGGTGAGCTGGTTGTCAGCAATAAGAAGAGGGTGGTCTTGACCCAGGAGCTGGAGGACTTGAACTTCCCTAAGTTTGACAAAAAGGGTAACCCAGTTTACACGAAGTCTGACGTTGCAGACTTAACGCGTGATGATACCATGATGGAAGATGACTCAGGAAGCGATGCTGACGATGAAGACACCAATGTTCATGCCAGGGATAACGTTTTGTCCTCGTATGACTACTTGCTTGGTATGGCGATCTGGTCTTTGACTCGTGAGAGATATGAAAAGATCCTTCAGCAAAAGGTTAACAAGGAGGATGAGCTGACTGAGTTGCTCAAGCTCAGTGCGAAGGACATTTGGAACAAAGACCTGGACGAGTTCCTTTCCAACTGGAACAAGTTCCTTGCTGAAGATGAAGCTAAGAGAACAACGCTTCTCTCTGGAGGTAAGAAGAAATCGCGTAAGAGAGCTGCTAAAGACGACGATGATGACTGGGGCTCTTCTAAGAAGAAGGCTAAGAAGGGCAAGAAGGATGAAGACAAATGGGCCTCTGTTAAGGGTGAACTGGTGCCAATCCCAGACTTTGTCCCACCAAAGACAAGGGTTAAGAAGGAGACAACACCGGGAGTTAAGAACGAGGCAACTCCTGGCCCAAAGTCAGAGCCTGCTAAACCATCAGGGCCTCTTGACAAGCTGCTGAAGCCGAAGAAGGAAGTTAAAGAAGAAGAACCAAAGTTCAATACTCTGTTTGGTAAAGGTGGTCTCTTTGGAACACCTTCTAAGGACAACAGTGTCTTTGACTTAGAGGCAGAGGATAACGAGGAGAAAAAGGTCGTTAAAAGCATCTTTGACGATGTTGAAGTTCTGGACTTGAGTGACGACGAAGATGTGAAGCCAGTGAAAAAGGCCACTACCAAGAGAGCCATCAACAAGACCACAAAGACTGCCACAAAGGCCAGTGCTAAGAAGACAACGAAGAAGAAGTCCATTCTCTCTGACGATGAGGACGAACCAATGTCTGAAAACAACTCTGACGTTGAGCTGGTTGCTCCTGTTAAGAAGTACACTAAAGCTACAAAGACCACTGCTTCTACAAAGGCTAAGTCCTCGAAGAAGAAGATGGATCTAAGTACTGAGCTCGAAGACCTTGATGTTGACATGGATCTTCCAGTTGAGCCAAGGGCTAGACGTGGTAGGGCCTCTGCTAAGAAGACGTACGTCCTTTCTGAATCTGAAGGCGAAGATGACGACGTTGATAGCTTCATCGCTAGCGACGACGACTACAGCGAATAAGAGCCTACTTTTTGCCAGCTGTGTTATATCATATTACTAGTTACAAATCTATGTTGATTTTAATTTTTAGGTTGTAGATGCGCTTTGCACTACTTTTAGTTTTCTATAGCATCACCTTAGATGACGTATGGGATGAACATGTAAGGGACGATCTCTTTGTACTTCAACCAGTCCTCGCCGTATTTCTTCTCCAACTTGTGCTGGTCTCTCAGGGCTCTGTGGAGCAAGACGACAAAGAAGAAGACTGGGAAGAACCATGGCAATGGTGAGGCGAAGCCACAAGCCAAACCCCAGATCAAGGCCTGGGTGTAGTCAGCTGTGTAGTGTGGCTTTCTAGCATACGCCCACCATCCGTCAATCAAGAAGTGGGTACCAATCTTGGTGGTCAGGTACTTTGGATTCTCAATGTACTGGCCCGGCAAGTATGGGAACGCTGTTCTGACGGAGAGGTCGCCACGCAATCTCTTTCTGAAGTAGGACTTCTGGGAGTTGGACGTGTCGAAGAAGTAGTACGCGGTGATGTAAGTGACGAACAAGGTCACCATGTAAGGAGTGGACCAGGCGTACTCGGATGGGTCGTGGTAGTGCAAGAACAAGGTGCAATGGCAGTAGGTGAATGGGACACCGGCGATGTTCCAGAAGATGAGCATGAAGCCGAACTTCTCGTACGCCATGTCCCAGGTTGGCACGATCAGCTCCTCGCCCTTGGCGCACGCGTTGGCGTACGACCAGTGGGCAAGCAGGATGAGGCCCATCTGCGGCGAGAGCTCGCCGTAGGTCTCAACCTGCTTCATGGAGGCAGCGAGGGTGAGGAAGAACAAGATGAACCACGGCAGTCTCACCTCGAAGAACATCTTCATGTCCAGGATGCCGACCCTTGGGTTCAGCGGAGCGCCCATGAAGAAGTCGTAGACGTGGTTGCCGGTCATGTTGTGGAAGTCGTGCGACACCAACAGCGTGAAGAGGTAGAGGAACACGGCGAAGGAGATACCCACGACAATGGCACACGTCATGATCTCGCCGAACATGTCCAAGATCGTGTAGAGCGGGAAGACGCCCGTGAAGTGGAGCACCACCGCAATGGCGTTGGAGGTGTAGAAGGTGAACATGGCGTTACAGAAGTAAGGCAGCTGCTTGCCCTTGAGGTGCTTCAGCGGCTGGCCCTTGGTCCACACGCCCGGCAACGTGTAGTAGAAGAACACCTGGACAGCAACGAAGGTGAGGAAGATCCTCCATGCCCTGCCGCTAGGCACACCGTGCTCGAGGAAGATCCCGTACAGGTGCTTGACGAAGTCTGCGAAGGACTGGCCCTCCTCTGGCAGCGCAAACTTGCCGCCGTAGAACTCAGCGCTGATCCACATGTACCACATCAGCAGCGGGAAGCCGAACACCATGCCAATGACACCGGGAACACCACCGAACTCGTAGGTGATGTCCTCTTTCTTCAGGTAGCGGTCCGAGTAGATTCCTGACATCTTTGCGTTAGCCGCTGGGAGGAGTTTGTTTAGAGGAACGCGTTCGGGGAAGTCGGCGGTTATTTTTGTTCCTGCCCCTTAAATCACGGAGCGCTCGTTTGGGCGGCTCGTTCCCCCACACGAAAACAACGCTACGACGCGAAAGCGGGTCACGTGACTGCGTGCTATTGCGCTATAAACTTTTCACTTCTTCGTCTTGCGCTTGAACAGGCCCAGACGCCCCTTCTCCTTCTCCCTCTTGAGCGACTTGAGTGCCTCCTCGCGTCGCAGCCTCTGCGTGTGGCCCACGAGGTTCTCCACCACGCCCTCGTACGTCTTGTGGTCCTCTTCCAGCTTCTCCCTCTCGTCGTCCCATACGCTTAGAAGCGTCTCTACTTTCGTGACGTCTCTCTGTAGTCTCGCGATGGTCTGATCTAGCTGCTCTTCTGACATTCCAGCGAGCTCTTCTTCGCTCGAGATACCGGTCTGCAGCAACCTCAATTCCTCTTCGCTTGTCTCCATTAGTGTCTTCTTCTGCTCGCTGTCTATGCTGAGATCAGACAGCTTCCTTACGACGTAGTTATCCATATCAAACTCGTTTGAACGCTCTTTATGCACAACGGTATCATCTGGAAGTCCTAGCGTGACCAGCAGTTGGCGACGTAGAGAGCTGCGCTGCCAATTGTAAGGCTTCAGGTAAGGAGGTGCAATAAGACGCTCTAGAAGGTGTGTAGATCTTTCATTCAGAATTGATGTGTCACTTGATTGAACAAACTTATCCAGGTCTTTAGGGAATGCCTCCTTGCAGAGTTCGTTTATGGCCTTTTGAAGCTTTACTTCATCAAGGAACGTTTCTTGTGGGAAAATCGAACTGTCCTCTTCTTCATGAATAGTGATATTACTTGATGGAGCTTCCGTGGCTTGTGGTGGTGGCTCTTCGAAGTCGTCGAATGAAGCATCAGAAAAGTCTCCAAAATCATCGTCTTCTTCTTCTAAACCGTCATTAGTCTCTTTAGTCTCTTCCCTCCCTGCAACATCAACATCTTCTGTGCTATTGGTCACAGCTTCTTCCAATTGAGAGTCCTCATTCACCTCACTTTTGTCCTTCTCAACTTGTGTCTCTGTGTCTTCTTGGACAGGCAACACCTCAGGGATATCGACCGATGTATCGTTCATTTCATCTGACATTCTTCCACTTTTTACCTCCCTGGTAGTCTCTCTTTTTGTGTTAATGATTAAGTGAATAATACCAACGCGACATAAACTGACGTGTGATTTATAAATAAAGTGTGCCCGCAATACAGAAAAGCACCATGGCACATAACCATATCTGAATTAATAAAGTGTTTTTATAGGACTTAAAGGTAGCGATTAGGGTAATTTAAAGGTTTGAACTGATATTTTTGTTATAGATGTTAGTTTAATATCTCATTATCGTTCAGTTTGTGAAGTTTTATAAGTATTGATGTAAAATAATTAGTTAAAGATGAAATGAGAAGTATTTATTCGAGAATGAACTCACTCTTTTTGAGATAGCATTAGATTAAATTTAAATTCTTTGATTTCAGGAGAAACTAAATGATATACTGGTTCCAAAACAAACTCGTTGCAAAGAGAGAGCAATAAATATCTAAATTGGTGCATTAGACCTTCAGTTGAGGACAAATATAGAAAAATATAATAGAATTAAATTCACAGACGAAGTTTAACCCGAACACCATTTCTATTAACCTGAACATCATCCGAACATCATCCAAACACCATTAAGATTCTGTTCCAATTCATCCACTAAAATCTATTCAAACCTGGTTAGATAAAAGTCAAGCAGACTGGGATCTTAGTAATTGAATACATATATGAACTATTAAAAGAGCTAAGAGAATGACAGGCTTTTTGGTACTAGAAACGTCTGTGAAAGCCCTGTCTATAGAGCTTTCATATATAAGAACCTGTAGTTACATAGTGAAAAGATCATGGGTATATGCATTATATTATTTAGCTAAGCTGTTTAGAATGAACTCCAACTCCAATCAGCAGGAACGACTCCTACGACGTTACTACCCTCAGTGGCATTCTGTCTTGTCTGATCATCGTTAATCACAGTGACACTGCCGGATCTCCTGATCCCATTTATAGCAGAATCACCTAGCTCTCTCTTGACAAAAGTCTCATAGTCTCTACAACAACCGTCACAGACTTTACAGAGGAGTCCCTTACCACCAAGTGTAAATTGGGCATCCAATCCCAATTTCAACAGGTGAGAGGTATGCTCCGCACAGAAGATATCACCACAACGACGACAGTGATGACGACGCTCAAAGAATGTAAAAGATTTATCACATATGGCACATGACGATCTTGAGACATCACGACGCCAGTGGGCCCTCGTTGGTGATTTGTTAGTAGCACCATCTAACCTCAGTGACCAGTGTGAAGATTGTGAGCGGATTGAGTGCGCAGCTTCTTGTAGTAAGTTCTTTGAGAACTTACGGGAGTTTTGTTCGTTGATATGCTCAACATCTTCGGGTTTCAAGTTTGTGTTGGACTGACGTAGAACAGCAGGTACATACATTGGCCTCTTTGGATCGCTGATTGTCTTCAAGTTAGCATTATCGATACTGCTATTTGCGCTTGGTGTTGGGACCATCCCCGATGAGCTAAGGTCGTTAGCTGGTGCTGTTTTTGTAAGTTTATCCGTCGTAGGCCCAATGTAATCCTGTGAGTGCTTTAGGCTCGTGGTCCCATTCTGTGAGCCAACAGGCTGTATCTCATCGTCAATGTCTGAGTGCTGGACTGGTGACAGGTTGGACATATTGCGACTCAGCACACGGGATGACTGTGCTGAGAGGGGACGCATCATTTGGATCTGAGAAGCAGAGTTCGATCTGAATGGGATGTTCGTATCAATCTTGTCCTTTTGGGCTTCCTCTTCGTCAATGCCTTTGGTAGTTATCGACATATCAACTTCGGCTGGTGTGAACTTCCCAAAGGAGCTGAGTCTTTTCAGGGCTTCGGTTGTGAGCCTCTTTTGTTCTTCTTGCTGGTGCTCGTCGTCGCTCACCACGGCATTCTCGCCTTCGTTGGAGTCTTCCTTCTCAGAGTCCTTGTTGAATGGCAGTCTCTGGCCAATCTCAAAGGATGCTCGTCTCTTTGATGAAGCAGCGGTGGCTGGTGCCTGAATGTGAGTGGTAGCACTGATAAACTGAGCCTGTGATGCTTGCTGCTGAGAGCTTTGCTGGAGATTATTATTTTGGAGTAGTTGCTGCTGCTGCTGTTGCTGCTGTTGCTGCTGCTGTAGAGCTTGTTTCTGGTGGACAAAGCTCTTGAGCGATACACTCGATAGAACGCTCTGGACACTCTGCGTCCTTGGCTTTGGCACAGTACGCTTCTGGAAGGTAATTTCGTTATCGATGGGCTGGAGAGGCTCCAAGTGGTCGATAGGTGCCTGTGGGATGTGGTCTGTGCTGTCGAGTCGCTGCTGTCTTTGCTGGTTCTGTGGTTGTTCGATGACTTCGTCCTCATCCCCCCTAATCTCGTCCTCACGGCTCATCTCTTGCTGGAGTTTTTCGCCTTCCATTCTCAGCCAGGAGTTCCCAAAACGTTTACGGCTCCACAAATAGAGACCACTCGCTATCAAACACAGAAAGAAACGGCGTGGCTAGGCTGCTTAAGTGAAAGTTTTTCTGTCCTTTTTACCCCGGCCTTGAACCAAATTCTCGAGAGAGAGGAAGCGCGGCAGGCTCACATGCGTGGCTCGACCAAGCCAGGCGCGAAAAAAAGCGCCAATCGCTCAATTTGGAATGACAAGACAAAAGTCGGAAGCCCTTTATCAGCACGTGACGAGACCGGAAGTGCGCGCTGGAAAACACCCGGACACCACGTGTTTTTTTCGAATGTGCGCGACGTGTCCACTGACTTCGCAAGGAAGCCCTCTCAGATGGCTGTGTGTCCTTCATTAGAGCGAAAGGTATCACTGTTGATCAGTTCTAATACAAAAACACACACACAATGGCTCTGGAGGTGTCACAGTCGACGCTTTCGAACGTCAAGCTCGTGCTTAGGGCGCTGATTCTCGTGTCAATTGCGTGTGCTGCCGTGTCGTCACGTCTCTTCTCAGTGATTCGTTTCGAGTCCATCATCCACGAGTTCGACCCCTGGTTCAACTTCCGTGCCACAAAATACCTCGTCTCCCACTCATACTACGAGTTCCTCAATTGGTTTGATGACCGTACGTGGTACCCATTGGGCAGAGTCACCGGTGGTACGCTCTACCCGGGCTTGATGGTCACGTCAGGTACCATCTGGCACGCTTTAAGAAAAGTTGGCTTGCCAATTGACATTAGAAACATCTGTGTGATGCTGGCCCCTGCCTTCTCCGGTGTCACTGCTTACTTCACATACCTCTTCACTGCTGAGATCAAGGACAAATCAGCAGGCTTACTAGCAGCTGCCTTTATGGGTATCGCACCCGGTTATATCTCCAGATCCGTTGCAGGTTCCTACGATAACGAGGCCATTGCCATCACATTGCTGATGGCTGCCTTCTACTTCTGGATCAAGGCCTCCAAGGAGGGCTCTGTCTTCTGGGCTACCTGGGCAGCAGGCTTCTACTTCTACATGGTGTCTGCCTGGGGTGGTTATGTCTTCATCACAAACCTGGTCCCATTGCACGTTTTCATACTGATCCTCATGGGCCGTTATAACCACAAGCTTTACACAGCTTACACGACCTGGTACGCCATTGGTACTTTGGCATCCATGCAGATTCCGTTTGTTGGCTTCTTGCCTATTCGCTCAAACGACCACATGGCCGCACTTGGTGTCTTTGGTTTGATCCAGATCGTCGCCTTTGGTGACTACGTCCGTTCAAAGGTCCCAACCACGCAGTTCAAGTCGGTCTTGGCAGTTTCCATTGTCCTGATGATCTTCCTTGGTATTGGTGCTTTGGTGGGCCTGACATACGCAGGCTTAATTGCCCCATGGACTGGCCGTTTCTATTCTCTCTGGGATACAAACTACGCAAAGATCCACATTCCAATCATTGCCTCAGTCTCTGAGCACCAGCCTACAGCCTGGCCTGCATTCTTCTTTGACACCCAATTTTTGATTTGGTTGTTCCCAGCAGGTATCTATCTGTTATTCCAGGACTTGAAGAACGAGCATGTCTTTGTCATCGCGTACGCTGTTCTCTGTTCCTACTTTGCAGGTGTTATGGTCCGTTTGATGCTTACTTTGACTCCAATCATCTGTGTCTCTGCAGCTGTTGCGGTTTCCAAGTTGTTTGATATTTACTTGGACTTCTCCAGCTACTTGGACGAGCTCAAAGAGAAGATCGACGAGACCGAGAAGAAATCAAAGAAAGACGGTAGTGTCTCACTGTTAGACTTGGTGTCCAGACTCTCAGTCATTGGTACCTTTGTGTTCTACCTTTACCTCTTCGTTTATCACTGTACTTGGGTTACATCCAACGCCTACTCATCTCCATCTGTGGTGTTATCTTCCAGAGCTGCTGACGGCTCCCCAACGTTGATTGACGACTACCGTGAAGCTTACTACTGGCTGCGTATGAACACTGCCGAAGACGCCAAGGTCATGGCATGGTGGGATTACGGTTATCAGATTGGTGGTATGGCCGACCGTACTACCCTTGTTGATAACAACACCTGGAACAATACCCACATCGCCACTGTTGGTAAAGCTATGTGCTCTTCTGAAGAAGTCTCATATAAGATCTTGAAACAGCATGACGTTGACTACGTTTTGATCATCTTTGGTGGATTCTTGGGATACTCTGGTGACGATATCAACAAGTTCTTGTGGATGGTTCGTATTGCAGAAGGTATCTGGCCAGATGAAGTCAAGGAGAGAAACTTCTTCACCGAAAAGGGTGAGTACAAGGTGGATAAGGACGCCACCGAGACAATGAAGAACTCTTTGATGTACAAGATGTCCTACCACAGATTTGTCGAAATGCACGAGAAGATGGGTAGACAGGCTGTTGACAGAGTTCGTAACCAAGTCATCCCAGAGGAGCCAGATTTGAACGTTGTTGAGGAGGTCTTCACCTCTGAGAACTGGATGGTCCGTATTTTCAAGGTCAAGGACCTTGACAATGTCGGACGTGACCTCGAAGAGGCTACCAAGTTCGAGAAGCAAGCTACTTCTGGAGTCAAGAGAAGAATTCAGAAACGTCCAGAGTTGGAGCCATTCGAGGCTTGAATGATGAAAAACAAACTTATAGAAGGTGTATGATGATGAATAAGGTAACAGGGTGATCTGTTCTTTGATAGAAAATCCGGATACCCGTAACGAAATTTTGTGGTTTGACGTCAAGGTTAGCTTGAACTTCATATATGTATAAAAGAATAAAAAAGCCCATACGCTTGGTCTTACGAACAGGCTATTCAGTAGATTTGATTAAACTATTACACACTGTTGATGCACTAATAGCACCAAAATGTCTATATACCACGCTTATTAATAATGACCAAATAAGAACACCGAAAAGATGAAAAAAAAACAATACATAAAGAGCAAGTGAAATGGATACTTCACTGATGAATAAAAATGAAATTAGGGTAATCAATACCAATTATAGCAGTGAATGTTTCTTGTGCGATGGTTACTCATCATCGGAGTCCTCTACGAGTCTTCTCTCTCTTAGAGCATCGACAACCTTCGAAGAGATTCCCGTTGAGTACTCAGCTTCGTTTGCAGAGTCAACAGATGTCGCAGAGAACTCACTCTCAGCGTCAGAAGCAGAGCCAAACAGTGATGCGTTGGAGATAGACTCAGCATCTGAGGTGTCAGAGTCTTGCTGCTTTCTCTGTCTTCTCTTTCTTTCACGTCTTCTCTTTCTGAGCTCCTCGGTTTTCTTTTCCTCCAGCTCCTCATCAAAGTTCTGTGGCTTCAGGTGGTCAAAGTCTGGGAACAGCTCTGGGCCCAGCTCATTGATTGTCTCAATGATCTCTTCTTTCAGTTCTCTTCTTGTAGCCTTAAGGTGCATCAGTGCATCTGGAGACACCAACGAAAGGTATAGAGGTCTGATAGACTTCAACAAATCAACACCGGTGTCACCGAAGGTCAGCGCAGAGTATGTCACAAGGGCACTCGATATGTAGATACCCCAGAACAAGAAGAACTTGTTGACGTTAGAATCTCTGAAGTAGTACAAACCGCAACATGAGTAGAAGATGTACAGCAGTGGGGCAAGGCCCATGCCGATCAAGACTTTCCAGGTAGCGACAACGTCATTGGCTTTGATCTTGACAACAGATCCTGCCAAGGCCTCACGTCTTTTCTTGTTGGAGTAGGCCTTTCCTGCGACAAACACCGGCGTGAAGAGTAGAATACCAGGCAATGCCAGTACTACCATCACACAGAGTTTCAAGGCTCTGTAGACGACGAGCCCAGTGTTTCTCAGATAGTCCACCTTTGCATCTTCAACGTCGTGATCTGGCAAATGGAAGTCTCTCAACTGCTGGTTATAGTTGAGGATCTTTTCACGCAGACGGATGATCCTTGGGTCCTCGCTGTAGTGCTGGTAACCAATGACCAATCTTCTGTTGATCTCCACGATCAATGGAATTGGAAAAGTCTTACCGTGCGTATAAAGTCTTCTAGCAGCCTGGACAACCATCAGCGTCTCATAGTCTGGGCAGGTGACGGTGACAGCTCTCAAGCCAATCTCTACGATATCGAGGACTCTTTGGATCGCCTCCTTGGATGTCTTTGGATCAGCATACATATCAACGAGATCCTTGGAGATCGTGATTGGGTGGCCAAACTCAACAACAGCACGGGATCTGAACTTGTGGGCGTGGAAGTAGTTCATACCGCAGGGAACGATCTTGACGTCTGTACCAGGGTGGTGCTGCATAGCACCGAGAACCATGATGGCCACACCGGCTTTCAATGGTAGCAAGTCTGTACGGTCGTGGGATCCACCCTCTGGGAAGATACCGATGCACTGTCCGTGAGCCAGGTGGGCAAAGACCTTCTCGTAGACCTCTCTCTGGTTGATCTTAGCAGCGAGCTTGAAATCGGTCTTGTTCTTTAGGATGTCCATAGCGTTTTTCTTGAATTCCCTCTTGATTAGAAGCTCTGTGTCGCTGATGATCTCAGCGATCTCGGTGTTACCCTTGGACTTTGGGAGGCCAATCAACCCCTTTACCTGCGCCTCTTGCGTGAACTTTGTGCCATGGCCAATGATTCTGAAAGAGTCGTTAGGGTCCAGCGTGATCTCACCACTGGCCGTCTTCAGGTTGTCCTGGGCCCTCTTCACGGGAATTGCCATTGCCATTGTGGCCATCTCGCCGACACCTCTGACCTTCATGGACTTCTCAGCGATCAAGAACGAAACAGGCCTGTCGGCCTCTTTCTTCACCTGATTGATGAGAATACCCGCATCGACAAACTGGTTGTGATGAGGCGCTGCGACGAAGATCACAGGCCCGCTCTTAGGGATACGGAAGGCGCCCCTTGGGCGGATCTCTCTGAAGAAGCAGGCAAACACCACAGACAGCACCCACGAGAGGATGTTGAAGCCAAGTTTGGCGTACAATGGCGGCTCCACATAGACATCTGCTGCTTCTGGCATTGTAGTAGGAAGTAGCACGGCGGTAACCTTAGTTCTTTCGCTAGCCAATAAAAAGCGCACAGCACAGCCGGAATCCTTCTTCTCAGAAAGAAATCAGCCAATTCTTTGTATTTGAACAGGGAAAGGAAGTGTCAAGTTGCGGTAAGAAAGAAGGGGGGAGGCAGACGTTTTATATTTTTCTGGAAGTGGGCGGTTTGCGCCACACACACATAATGGTGGGGGGGGGAGCGAGACAAAAACCACCAAGAGGCACTGAGCTTTCCACAGAAGGAGCTGAGGAGCACGGCCAGCCACAAGGAACATGAAGAGGGAAAGGATGATCAAGAAGAGGCAGTACTCCAGAAACGGATGCAAAGAGTGCAAGAGACGGAAGCTGAAGTGCGATGAGGGCAAGCCCGACTGCTGGCAGTGCTCGCACCTGGGGAAGACCTGTGAATACATCAAGTCGATCAAGTTCAGTGACTCCAGGAACTTCGTGGCACCGCCTGTGGTGTCACCGCCTGTGAAGGAGGAGTCAATGGGCTCGAGCAGAGCGACAAAGCTGAACAAGTCACCACAGGACACAAGCGTCTACTTCAATGTCATTGACTTCAGCAATACACCGCAGCCTACGACCAAGAGGCACACACAGGCTCTGGACGTACCCCAGGCTGCGCAGGGGACCTACAAGCTGCTGAACAACCCTACTACGCACATATCTCCACCGGAGGAGCGTCGTCTGAACATCATCAACGAGGCATCAACACTGGCACACGACATCATTGAGTCCATCCACCCAGATCTCGATGACTTCCTCATTGATCTGACGGGGTCTGGCTACGTCAAGAAGAAGGACGTCTTGGACTCGTTCAACCTGCTGGAGCCACACAAGTCGCACCTGGAGCTTTTCTACGATAAGATCTCTGCGTGGCTGATGCCACTGGAACAGCAGCTCTGTAATGAGATCCTCTTGCTACACGCAAAGTCCTCGCCCTATTTATTGGCTGCAATGCTGAGTCTCGCGGCGAAAGATGACGAGAAATCACGATATATAGCGACCTGTCTGAAGAGTCTTAGCACGGTGTTTCAGGATGGTTCTAAGATTCTGAACAACATCGAGCCATTGATACTCACGATCTTGCTGCTCGGCTCAGATTCAAGCTCTGCAAACTGGAGAGCACATCTCAGGGGTGCCAAAGATCTCTTCATGAAGTACATAAGGTTCTATAACACAACACCGAGCTTGCTGCTGGCGAAGAGCTGGTTCGCAGCCATTGAGATCCTTGCTGGTTTGAGAAGCGTAGGAACTGGTAAGGCACATGAGCTGGACCAGTTGCTAGACGTGGGATTGTATGGCTCAAATAGCTCACAGGGTGTTGAGGTTGGACTGCTGCTGCCCAATGGCTATAACGTCTTTTTAGGGTATAGCACAGAGGCTATTGTGATGTATCGAGAGCTCATTAAACTGAGAGCAATGAGCGAAATAACGAACAAAGACATCCTGTTCCTAATGTCTCTGATCCACTCAGCAAAGGAGTTCCAGGTTGCTACCACAGAGATAAAGATCGATAAGTCCAATCCGGCCCATCCAGAGTTCCAGTCAAACGACGAGAAGAAGCTGATACTGCCATGGAGTTGCTATGGGTTCATTGGCGATGAAGTATTCTCATGGTTTGACCTTATCCATCAGCTGCACGTGGATGCTCTGCTATTACAAGTGCATAACGAGTTCTATGGACTGGATAGAACACACCCACTGTGCCAAGGTTTGGTCTTCGAGATGCTTGACATGTGCTTGTTCTTCAATGAAGCCGGCGAGGTGATTGATGGCTCGGATTCAAGGCTATTGATGCTTCAGGGCCCAATGCTATCGTGCGGGCTCAACTGCATCGAAGATGAGCACAAGGCCATAATAACGGGCTATTTCCAAAGCTTGATAGACGGAGGTGTACAGAGCGCAAAGACGAGCTTCAAAAGGGTGCAAAGTTGCTGGGCAGGTACCGGTGATGATGATGTAGACGTCATGCCATTTGCTTAACTACGACGGAGTAATATTACGGGTTTTTTTCATTACTTCATTACATACACACAGACAATTCTTTAATCTACCAGCTCACCAGCTCTAGCTTCGTCTTTAGCATCCATCATCATTCTGTCTTCGTTATTCAGTTCGTTCAATTCTGCTTCTTCCTCTGCAGTCAATTTCTTAAAGTCGGGTGGGATTTCACTCATTTGTACACTTGGTGCACCATTGAGGAACCTCAAGTGCTCGAGTGCTTTAATCCTTACGTTTTCTAGGTACTTCTTAGAGTTTTTGTTGTCCAGCTTATCACCAAGATTTGGGTGTAGGGAGTAATCTGGGTTGAAGAAGTTTCTAAATGGCAGTTCCTCGGGAAGCTTAGAGTCCAACGTACTATCGGTCATGATACTCGTCTCGTAACACCAAAGCCTAGAAACGTTTCTCGGTGTATAACCACCACCACCAAGCACCAGTAATGGCAGTCCAAAGCTTTTGATAAACTTAACACATTCACCATGGGCCTTGATGTTCAAGTTGAAGCAGCCAAGTCTATCACCACCCAGTGAATCAGCACCACACTGCTGTACTATAACAGAGGGCTTGAAGCTTGTAATCAAAGGCTCCATTATGCTCTTGAATAGACGGATATAACTTTCATCATCAATACCATCGTTTAGTGGAACATTCAGAGAGTAGTGCTTACCTTGGCCAATACCCGTCTCTTCCAAGTCTCCTGTTCCCGGGAAGAAGAGACCGTTGTACTTATGGAAACTCACAGTCATCACCCTATCAGAATTGTAAAACGCCTCCTGCACACCGTCACCGTGGTGGAGGTCAATGTCGATATAAAGCACACGGGGATGGTACCTTAGCAAGTCCAAGATCGACAAAACAATATCATTGACATAGCAGAACCCGGAGGGCTCGAACTTTTTGGCATGATGGAGACCACCAGACCAGTTGATAGCGATGTCACTGGCACCCGATATGAGCTTCTGTGTAGCGTCCAGGGAGGCACCGGTGTAGAGGGCACTGTAGTCATAGACACCGTCGAAGACGGGACAGTCGTCACCGATGTTGAACTGCTTCAGCTGCTGTGAGAACTTGCCCACGTTATCCGGTGTCACTCTGTACAGGAAGTCCAGGTAGTCGTCTGAGTGGAACTCAAGCATCTCCTCCCTCGACGCCGCTCTCGGCGTGTACAGGTCCATCTTCTCATACAGCTTATACGCTATCACAAGATGGTCCGTCAGCATCAGACGGAAAGGCTTCATTGGATGGCGTACTCCATAGTGGTAGTTGGAAACTTTCGGATTGAAATGGTACGAGACTCTCGGCTGGTACGAAGCCGCAAAGTTCTGCTCGTAAGTCGGCTGGAGCCGTTGCGACTTCTCGTCACGTGTGAAGGTGTCGGATGTCATTGTCTCCCACCAGCCCTTGCAATCTCTGCTGTGTTTATAGCTTGTATACATAAAAAAGGTTTGAGCGCATTGGATTTTACGTATAGAGAGCTGCCGCGAATATTGCCGCTTTCGGGGCGGGCGTTACCCGCCCCAGCGAGCCCCCCATACCCAAAATCGCGAAGCTCCAGCTAACAGGCAAGTGGCGTTCAGGCTCTAGGACAGTCAAATAAGCCTGATTGAACCGCAACGAGCACTAAATTCAAGCGAGACAATGTCAGGTGCCGCAGGTTTCGATAGACACATCACGATCTTCTCGCCGGAGGGTCGTCTCTACCAGGTGGAGTACGCGTTCAAGGCGATCAACGCTGCTAATATCAATGCTATGGGTGTAACAGGGAAGGACTCCGTAGTGCTCATTTCACAGAAGAAAGTCCCTGATAAATTGCTTGATGCCTCTACAGTCTCGTACATGTTCCAGATCACACCAAAGGTCGGTATGGTTGCCACGGGCTCGATTGCCGATGCCAGAAATCAGGCACTCAGAGCTCGCTCTGAGGCTGCTGAGTTTAAGTATAAGAACGGTTACGACATGCCAGTGGACGCTCTTGCAAAGAGAATGGCCAATCTGGCCCAGATCTACACACAGAGAGCGTACATGAGACCGCTAGGAGTCGCATTGACCTTCTGTGCCGTTGACGACGAGTTCGGCCCAATGCTATATAAGTGTGACCCAGCTGGCTACTTCATCGGCTCCAAAGCAAACGCTACAGGCCCAAAGCAGCAGGAGCTCACCACTGCCTTGGAGAAGAAGTTTAAGAAGAAGGGTGTTGACGGTGACTGGACATCGGTAGTGGAGTTCGCCATCATCACCTTAAGTAACACACTTAATACCGAGTTCAGAAAAAATGACATTGAAATCGGTGTTGCCATTGAAGACAAGTTCTTCACCCTGACACCAGAGGAGATCGACGAGAGATTGGTGGCCATTGCTGAGCAAGATTAAACTATATATATTTATAAATTTTACGATATATATTGATTTGTTTTCATACAAACCGAATAGTAGGAGCCGGAGGTCTCTTGCCACCCTTCTTTTTGACGTATTGGTTGGGGTGCAGCCTTTTGATGTGCTGCTGTTTGTGTGTAGAAGCCTTGGGTCCTCTGAAGAGACGCTCACAGTAATCACAGTTCTCTTGGATGCCAATGTCCTTTGTAGTGGTGCCAGCGTTGTGCGGTGCTTTGTCATTGCGTGCCTGAACTCGTCTCAGTTCCTTTGGTTGATAATGAGCTTGATAGCTGGTTTTGCTGGTATTCACAGAGACGCTATCAATCCCATTGCTAGGCTTGAAATCGGGCCAGCCCTTTGTCATCTGGCGTTGGCTAGACTGTCGCTCTTCTTTCATCTGATCACGTCGTAGCGATAGAAGCTCTTTGACTGAAAGTTTCTCAGAGGGTAGCGGTGTCGGTGATGGCTTCGTCTCTTTTTCCAACCTTTCTTGTGCCTGCGGTGTGTATGGGTTCATCAGGGGTTCCTCTTTTGCGTCTCTTAGCAGTGCTTCAAGGTCGAAGTCCAGAGGGTCGTAGTCTTCATCTTCATCGTCGTCATCGTCTTCTTCGCCATCCTCGGGCCTGTACTCTTCATCTTCGCTGTCCATGTCTTCCATCAGCTCGGTCAATGGCTTGGATAGGACGGGCACTTCCTGCTGTGCATCTCTTAGCAGCTCCTCGAGATCAAACTCTGAGGGATCGAATGCAATGTCGTCATCCTCTTCTTCACTCTCCCCGTGGACCTCATCAGGCTCGTACTCTGTGTCGTCGTCATCGTCATATTCGTGCAAAAGCTCTGCCAGCGTCACTGGCAGTATAAGGTCCTGCTCAGCTTCTTTCAAGAGCTGCTCCAAGTCAAATTCCAAGTCGAGCTCCCCCGGGACAGTCCCAGGGTCGTGTTCGTCGTCTTCCTCATCCTCATCCTCATCTCCGGGGTCGTACTCCGGGTCTTCGTCTTCTTCTGGCAGCTCAGGAAGAGCCAGCTGTCTCCAGTCAGGCGTGGGAACAGCGTTACTGTCGGGATAGTTCCACTCGAACTTTGAGTCTGTTGGTGATGACGGGAACTGTGCGAATGTCTTGCTGCCATTGGTGATAGTAGCCAAATTCAAGCTCGCCTGCTGCGGTGCGTAGAACTTGGAAGGCGAGGACCCGACCCTTCCAGGGTCACTGCCTCTATAAAAGGTGCTGTGGTCCAGGGCTGCGCTCCTTGTACGAGACGATGGACTTCCTTCTATGTCAAACTCGCTGGTCATGTGTGGCTGGTCGCTCCGCACCTGCCTGTAGTAGTCACCAAAGTCCGTCTTCCTCCTCGGCGATCTTCTCGGAGTCATCGACTCCTGCGGGGAAGACGGTGGTATCATTGCCCTGTCGTTCCTGCTGTAAAGGGCTTTTGATAGAGAAGGCCTTTGTTTTTATTTCACGCGTATAAGCGCGTCATTGTTCGCGAATGCGGTCTATACATACACCACCCATTTATTCAGATTTATATAAGAGCCTTTATATCAGCCCACAGCTTATCGGCCAGTGCCTTCGAGTCGTCCCCGAGTGGCTCCTCGAGCTCAGCTTCCAGCTTTGTTTTGCTCTTTTCATCCTTGACAATGGCGGAGATGTAGTCGCACAGCTCCTCATCCTCAACACCCATAAACTCTTCAATGTAGCTGTTGATCTTTGGTTTGATGTCCTGGAGGATCTGGTCTAGCTTCTCGTCTTCAATTAGCAAGGTGTCCTCGTTCGAGATGTTCAGTTTCAGTGGGATGTTAATGCTAGCCAGGAACTCATCGCTTTGCTTCTTTGTCTCGATGTCCCTCTGGTGCTCTTGTCTGTTCTTGTCATCGGCTTCAGACTCTTTGATCTTGTCCCTTGCAGAGCTTTTGAAGTGGCCGGTTTCATACCCGGGCTTGATGGTTTTGTCCAGTTGGGATTGGTAGTTCTTCAGCTCCGAGAAATCTTTCAATAGCTGGGAATTCTTGTTTTCTTGTTCAAGGACAGTCTCAAGCTTTCTGGAGAACCTTTGTAGCATTTCTTGCTGTTCCTTCTTGATAGTCATCTCTTCGTATTGCTCATCCGTAATATCGTCATCATTTTCTTCTTCGTCCTCGTCTTCGTCTTCGTCGTCTTCTTGAACTTGACCTGTAGTTTCGTTTCTGAATTTTTCAAAGAGCTTCCTTAGCTGTAGTTTTGCACGTTTTTTCTCTTCAATGACTTCTTTTTCTCTTTTCTTCTTCTCGTTCTCCAGTGCCTTCAATCGGAACTCTTTGATGTCTTTCTTCAACTGTGGCAAAACGTCCAGTGGGATACCTTTCAATTCGTTCTCATCGATGACATAGTCCAAGTCAGTGGTAGTCTTAGCTTCATTTTTGCTTTTTTCCAAGATTTTCCCAATTTTGGCAAGCATTTCGCTAGGATCAAAGTCTTCTTCCGTCTCGATGGTCTCTTTCATGAAGCTCAAAGTATTGTTTTCAACTGTTACTTTCAGTTTCATATTTGATACCTCACATTGATCCAACTTCAATATCTTCGAGATAGTTTGACAGTTTTGTAAGCTTTGCCCCAGTAAGCGTACGATTATGATCTTCAGGTCAACCTCCTCTATGCAGCTCCACTTGAATTCAACATTTAACAGCTCGTTTAGTATCTGTTCCAGCGATTCATTTGATACGTCTTTAAACCCACTCAGACTAAACTCATTCAGCTGTTCACCAAGAGTTTTAGGTATAAACTTCTTCAGCTCGACAAATTTGCTCAGTGCGTACTCATCTGTCATGACCTCGTCTTCTTGGTCATTCTCTTCCAACGAAACAGGCTTGACGATGACATTACTCACCTGGGATATCTTGGACTGCGAGATAGGGACAGCACCGATCTTATTTGGCTGAACTTTGCCAGTGGCCGGGGCAAATTCGCTCAGCGTAGGTATGGAAGACACCTTGGAGTGCAAAGATGGCAGCGTCGGCAGCGTCGTGATGTTCATTTTTCCTCTTCAATCAGCCAAATTAGCCTTCATTGTTAGGTGAGAGTCTGTCTGCCAATTTCTTAGTTGATGCTTTTTTTCCGCGATCTCGGCCGAGGGCCGAGTACGACGGCGATGAGCTATGGAGTCTGTCTTCTATTATTTATATATTTGCTAAGATTTATACTATGTTTTCTAGCTGGATGTCATTTGGAACCTCAACGGCGTATTTCCAGAACTTGTTGAGATGTCTTGTTCCGGAGTCGCAGCAAATGAAGACGATGTTCTTATCTTTGATTCCAGTCTGCTTACATAATTTAACCACAGCAACAGCATTGATAGCACTGGAAGAGCCGACAAATAGTCCATCATTCACACTTAAAAACTTAGCCATTTTCAGAGCTTGCTGGTCTGTGACTTTGATGCTGTCGTCGATGTAATTCTCACCCTGCTGGAAATTATGGGTAATTCTATTGAGACCAATACCCTCAACTAAAGTGTCAACCTGATGACGACGCCTTGTGCCCTCTTTTTCTTCATTTGTATACATAACACCGAACTTAATACGGTTATAAAAGCCACTGCCTTGTGGATCTGCCAATACCGTGATGACGTTTGGTAGATTATCCTTTAAATAGCGACAAACACCTGTAATTGTACCACCTGTACCACAGCCAGTAACAAAGTAGTCAACGTGCTTTTTTAGCTGTTTAACAATCTCAGGGCCTGTAGTTTTATAGTGGATCCTCCAATTTGAATCATTTTCAAACTGATCTGCAAATACACCTCTCTGTGGAGTGTCACTTTCATTTAATAGCTGACATGCCTTTTTAGCAGAATTAACGTATTGATCAGGATCAACAATGGAAGCAGGCTTGACTTTTTTCAAACCAACACCTAACGTATCAAATAACACCAGCTTATCAGGTGACGTATCATCAGGTAGATGAATTTCGGCTTTATAACCTAGTGAGTTCGCCATTGTTCCTATACTTATACCGGTAGATCCACTTGTACCTTCAAAGATGCAATCACCTTGAGATAACTCACCAGTTTGTTCTTTGTTTCTAATGATAGCCAGGGCAACACGATCTTTAGCAGAGCCACCAGGATTCATATACTCCAACTTAGCGTAAACATTATTACCTGTGGCCTCGGAAAGTGATTTAATTAACACCATTGGGGTATTTCCAACTAGACCTTCAACACCAATCACCGGTGGTGGTAGCTGTGTTAGTTCATCTTTACAGAAAAGCTTGTTGATGGTGTACAGCACAGCAACTACTGACACACCGCAAGCCGTAATCTCCTTCCACCTGCTCATCTGTTTGACCTATCGGAGAAGTATAAAAGACTAATCAGAAGTCTTCTTTTTCTCTCCCATGACCGATAAATCGATAATGAAATGTGGCGCATACCATCCACCGCAGCGGGTGTCCGGGTTATTTATTATGCCGAGGCTAAAACGGCGTCACGTGCGTCTCACGTGCTCTGCACGTGACGAGTGCGTTATTTTATAAAAACACCGAGAGGGGCGGAAAAGGGGGGCAGCGACGGAAAAGTGGAGAAGCTTAAATTTCTGTCAAGTGGCGATTTAGACCTCAAAAAAAAAAAATGCACATGGGGAAGTAGGCAAATTCCACTTTTTTTGTTGGATTTCTGAATTGTGTCTGTAGCTTTTTGTTGGCAAGATACTGGCCAATTAGAAATTTCGAACCGTGGCATAAAAATCTGTTTGTGTCCTTGCAGATTTTTAATGCATGTTATATACGAAACAACAAAGCTTTGAACACAATGAAAGAGGAAGAACCGTTGAAGAAGTACTCCGTCAAGTACAAAAGAAACCGGTCGTCTCGTGCCTGTGAAGTGTGCCACTCAAGGAAAGTTCGATGCGACGCTACAATTCACATTCCGTGCACCAATTGCTTGACCTTTGGCTGTGACTGCCGTTTCCCAGAACCGAAAGAACGGAAGAATGCCCGCCATAAGAAGGAAAGCCCACGGTCCTCGGTACCTCCAGCAACAACAGCAACAATAGAAATTCTAGAAGAAAAGAAGGATGAAGCCAAAGAGCCAGCAGCAGCAGCTGCTGCAACAATACAGACAAAGCGTCGCAACGAGCCCTTAGCTGCGATCTCTGCGAGATCAGCTTCAATTGATAACCAAAAGCTGGCAAAGCAGCACTTCTCAACGCTATCGTTCCATGGCCGTGCATCGACTGCGGTTCTGCTAGCAGTTGACAAAGACCGAGACACGCACGTGCAATTGCAAGACTACGTTCCACCGGCGTTGAAGAATAGCATTGACCAAACGAGGGTTGGGCTTGACACGGTACAAATGGAGATCTTAAGGCTAAGAGGTGCTTTCCTTTTACCTGAGAAGTCTCTCTGTGATGACTTGATCAATACGTTCTTTGAGCATATCTACCCGGTGGAGCCAATTGTTGATAGAAACATGCTAATGAAGCAGTACGAAAATGGCACTGCAAGTTTACTACTCTTACAGTCAATATTCCTTGCATCTTCGAGAGTCAGCGATAACGAGTTGATCTTCGACTCAAATGGCTCAAATTACTTAACGAGTGCAACTTTTTACCAGAGAGCTAAAGCTCTTTACGAGGCAAACTACGAAAAAGACCCAATTCCCATTGTTCAGTCACTAATTTTATTCTCAAGATTTTGGGACGGAATTGATGACATCCTAGGAAATTCCTTTTATTGGACAAGAATTGCAATCACAGCTGCCCAGGGTTACGGGTTCCATAGAAATATGCATAAAACTGGTGGAAATTTTTCACCTGAAGAAATCCGTGTTAGCCAGATTCTCTGGTGGAATCTTTATATCCGTGATATTTCATGTGCAGTTGCGTTTGGTAGACCAAGAGTCATTCACTTGGAAGACTGTGATGTGCCAATGCTAACAACGGATAATTTCACCAAGGACTTGGCTCTTCACGATGCCGAGGCATTTCTTCATATGATTAGATTAAGTGAGATCAT
This sequence comes from Petasospora americana, assembly GCA_003708795.3. Taxonomy (NCBI): domain Eukaryota; kingdom Fungi; phylum Ascomycota; class Saccharomycetes; order Phaffomycetales; family Wickerhamomycetaceae; genus Petasospora; species Petasospora americana. The sequence goes on along the minus strand of PPOA03000019.1, from coordinate 54,484 downwards.
GTCCATTGTATTGGAGGAACAGTATAGCGTTCGTGCTGAGAAGACCAAAAAACACCGGGAAAAATTGGTGATGACCCATTGTGATATGATTATGAGTAATTGGAGAAGTAACTTACCTCCACAATTACAATACCAACCACATCAACTCTTGCCTTTATCTGTGAACATTATGAACTTGTACTACTACTCTGCAGTTTGCTTGGTTCATAGATCGAATATGGTCAGAACAGTTGATGGTAAGCAATATCCAGCCGAGGGAATAGTATTTAAAGCCTCAAGGATAATCGCGGATATCGCTTCAAAACTACTAAAATCAAATGAGATCAGGTATTGCCATGCTTTGACAATTCCTGTGTTCTTCACTGCTTCACTGACTTTTATTTGTCACATGGATTCAAATAATCCAACAATCTCTAAAAGTGCTAAATTATGTTATCAGATTTGCCATAATGCTTTGAGAGAAATCGGTAAGAATTATTTGGTTGCTGTGTTGATTCATCACGGCCTTCAAAGATTTGCAGATGATTCAAAATTAAGAGAACGTCTAGTCAGTGGAATGGTTAGAAAGGCAACATCTGCTGGTTTACCAACAAATGGTGCTCCAACGCCAATGTTTGCTTCAGCTGCAACAACACCAACTCCGTATACTCCTAATTTTGCACATGCAAGTACTCAGGGATTTGTTGATTTCAATACCCCGGGTGCTTCGCAGTCAGGTACTCCGGCGATGACACCAAGTGCTCCTCCTATTCACTCAGAAATTCCTCATCCTCCACCTCAACAACAAGAAGATCAAAGTTCTCCAAATGATAACAGACAACAAGGACAAGATGCACTCGAATTCCCTGATTTATATCTGTTCACTAATACTCTTCCACAGAACGGTGCTACAGATTTTGATCCGTCAGAGCTATTCCCTTCAAACCATGGGAAAGCTGATAGTTTATTATCAGGCTCTAAATCTGATACTACAAGTGATGGATTACCATCAGACTTTAATATGAATTTACCAGAATTTGATTTCCAGAATTTTACAAATACAATATCTTTTACAAACTTGGCTTCAATGAATACTTTCTTAAGCGAATCAAGTGATCATACAAATAATTACAATTTTAACAATAACTCATGAAAAATATGAAAAAAAGATGCTTAATATTAAAGACGATATATAGTTGTTATGCTTAATGCTTTCAAATGAATAATTGACTAAGCTGTAGAGGTATCTTATAGTGGCTGTAGTGTTCCATGCTTCTATATAAGATGATCGTATAAAGAATAGTCCACACCAGGAGGTTAGCTCCTCATTTAAGCAGCTTCAGGTCTCTTATGTAGCTTAACTATTATATATACAGTATATTAACTCCAAGCTTTACCATAAATAACTTGAATAGCTCGAAAAGCCCGATCTCTGATTTGTCAAAATTAAGAAATAGATCTACAGTAAGTGGCCCGTCTACGCTTTCTACCCAATATCAAGTTCGACTTCGTGGCCAAGTTGGCTAAGGCGTGCGACTGTTAATCGCAAGATCGTGAGTTCGACCCTCACCGAGGTCGTTTGATATTTTTTTTTGAAATCATTTTTTTTTCTTTTTTGATTGCGCGCTTTTTTTTTTTTTTTTTTTAATTTTTCGCCATTACGCAGTTGCGGTCTCCTGCTTCAGATGGACTGTACAGCGCCAATCCCCCTTTTTGCCATGGAATTTTTGAAAGGTAGGCCTCCCGAAGCGAAGAGAATGACGCGAATTTAGTGAAGAATTCACTTAAAAGAGAAATTAGACGAAGCATATGAGCTAAAAGTCGTTAAAGCGTATAGCCGAACGCGTCGAATCTTATTTTTCAGCGTTCTGGACTTGTATGTGTGCTTTCTTTTCTCGGATTTAATATTGAAACCGGATTTAACAGGACAGCAGCTAAAAACTACTACAACTCGTAGATCCACAGAGCGCAGATACCAACTAAAAAGACAATTGATAGAACTCTGGTAAACTCTTGCCATAATAAGAGACACACACCTATCGTGTCGCTACGTAAATTCCTGAATGAGACTTAGCTGCTATCGTTGCCATAGAAACGTTGTCCTGAGGTGTGGCGCGCGTTTGCGCGACTTTCTGCAAGATCTGCTAAAAAGCCCAGTTCGCAACTCCAAATGCGGTAATTTGAATCTCGCAAAAAAAAAAAAGTCAGGCACACATTCCAACGTGAGAGCCTGGGCCCCTGTTGTTGTTTGTCAGTGCCCCAAATTGTGCGGAACGCCAAATTCCCGCCAAAACATCAAAACATGCAAGGCTAAAAAAAATGCCCTGAATTGAAACAAGGAACAACAAAAACCTCACACTTCACACCGCAACTCCACCACCACCAAAACCAAATAAATCACAGTGGCAAGGCTCAAATCTTTGATATTCCACCTAAGAACTGGCCTACCACTACCTTTAAGCTCACTATACCCACAGAAGAGAGAGTTCTTTGCATTAAAAGAGGATCCTGATATCACGTAAACACTGTCAGGTCTCAGCTGTTAATCCAACAAACTTTTCGCTTCCACCCACTGAACTTGGAGACACTGGAACTGATTTTTTCATTTGACAAGTTTACCTTCACCTCCATCACCGACACCTCAAGCAACCGTCATACCAACGCATAACACAAGGTCCGTTTTTTACTCACTCTAGTCCTTCTTTTCCTTTAACACAGTTGAAGAAAAAAGGTTCCTTGCCGTTATATTGCTCTCTGCCGAATTCACATCTGTGATCTTACTGATATATACCTAACTTCAAGAAATCTCACTGCAATTTTCCCACATGAGATTCGTCAACACTCTGGTACTGGCACAGTTCGCAGTTGCCCTGCCATTCGAGCTGAACCTTGGGCAGTGGATCAAGAGAGATAACTCGATAAGTGCAGCCTTGAACCAGACATCTTCTGTTGAGTCAGAGCTAGGCTCGCTGTTCTCCACCTCTTCAAGTGCACTTCTCGTTACTCCTACCTATTCCACTCTGGAACAGTCAACGACAGACTCAACTACAGGTGAAGCCACTACCAAGACCAAGACCTCTAAAACGGATGCTTCTACAGCTTCTACAGCTTCTACGTCTTCTACAGACAGTACTGCTGAAACCACTTCATCGTCATCAACAGCTATCGTCTCTGCAACCACATCGTCATTAGCTCAGGACACCACTGCTACAGAGTCAACGGCTTCTAGTACTGATTACTGGGGTGTTTCCTCTGCTCTGTTGTCTGCTGCAGAGGCTTCTACAACTGAGGCAACAACTGAGGCAACAACTGAGGCTACAACCGAAGCTACAACCGAAGCTTCAACTACTTCAACTGCTTCAACAACTGCTACAACCGAAGCTACAACTGAAGCTACAACTGAATCCACAGCTGAATCCACAGCTGAAGCAACAACTGAAGCTACAACTGAGGCAACAACTGAAGCTACAACTGAGGCAACAACCAAAGCTACAACTGAAGCTACAACCGAGGCCAGTGCTGCTACGACTGAGGCAACAACCGAAGCTACAACTGAAGCTACGACTGAGGCAACAACCGAAGCTACAACTGAAGCTACAACCGAAGCTACAACTGAAGCTACAACCGAAGCTACAACCGAAGCTACAACTGAAGCTACAACTGAGGCTACAACCGAAGCTACAACCGAGGCCACAACCGAAGCTACAACTGAGGCCAGTGCTGCTACCACAGATACCACTGAGGCTACAACCGAAGCTACGACTGCTACTACAGACACCACTGCCACTACTGCTGATGCTACAACCGAGGCCACCACTGCCACCACCGAGGCCAGTGCTGAAACAACAGCCACAACAGACAGCACAGATGATGTTGAGGAGACCACTCAGTCTACTCAGGTGGTTTCGCCATCTACCCAGGCTCTCACTACTTCTTCTGAGACCACTGCTGATGCTTCAACATCTGCTCCAGCTTCCAGTAGTACAACAACCAACCCATATGTGGTTCCAACTACAACCTCAATGAGCGCACCAGTGGCTTCATCGGAGACTACTACTACTCCTTTGACATCAGCCACTGCCACCTCATCGTTTGCTGACGCTACTTTGTCCACATCTGCCACCGACTCAACTGCCACAACAGATTTCTGGACTTCAACCACACCAACCTCATCAGCCGTCACCGTTGTGACCCCATCTACAGTGGAGCCAACTACAACTGAATTATCCTCACTGTCTAGTTCTTTGGAATCAGCAACGACTCCGGTGACAGTTGCAGTCTCTTCTTCAGTCGAGCCAACAGCCACAGAGATCCTCTCTAGCTCTGTTGCTCCTGAACCAACTACAACAAGCTCTGTCGCCCCAGTTTCTACCACAAGTACAACACCATTGGTAAGCTCTGTTTTGAGTTCTGCTGTTACACCTGTGGAATCCGAGGCTACTTTGGTCTCTTCTGCTTCCTCTCCTGTCACCACTTTGGTCTCTTCTACTTCATCCCCATTGGTGAGTTCCGTTTTGAGCTCTGCTGTTACACCAGTGGAATCCGAGACCACTTTGGTCTCTTCTGCTTCTTCTCCTGTCACCACTTTGGTCTCTTCTACTTCATCACCATTGGTGAGTTCCGTTTTGAGCTCTGCTGTTACACCTGTGGAATCCGAGACCACTTTGGTCTCTTCTGCTTCCTCTCCTGTCACCACTTTGGTCTCTTCTGCTTCATCTCCTGTCACCACTTCTGTCGTTGCTCCAGAGTCTTCAGATGTGACTGCTTCGTCCTCCGTTGCATCCCCTGTTGCTGTTACTAGCACTTCATCCGCAAAGGCTGAAACCACAACTTCCCCTTCTGCCACCCCAGTCGTTAGTACTGTGACCCCAACATCAGAGTCAGTGGTCGTAACACCAACATCAGAGTCAGTCGCTGTTACATACACATCACCAGCTGCTGCCACTACCCCAGCCACAACCTTGTCTCAGGTTCCAGTATCAACTAATACCCCAACGACAACCACCTCAACAAACTGGTTGCCAACTACACTGATCACGGCCGAGTCAACTAGTGCTCAGCCTGATAAGACAGATACCACCACCACTGCAGTCGCAACCTCTTTACCAAAGGCCATTGCGCCAGATGATGAAGTTATTGCACCATCAGACTACACACTGATCACCATCGGTTTCAAGCAGTCGTGGAACTATCCATTTGTCGTTCAGAACTCATTGGCATCTGCTCAAATCTTTGAGTATTTACCAACCGTTTTAGGACTACCATTTGACTTTGAGTCTTCCAATATCTCAGTGTCGCAGTTGGTGCCATTCACATCCTCGAATGTCGATTACATCATCACTGTGGCAGAGGCTTATTTCCCAGACTCGTATGTTGATGAGTTACAAACGATGATTCTCAACAGCTCATCTACTTTCTACAACTCTGACGACGCTACCTATGATGAATTATCTTCACTGATTGACTCCTCTATCCCACTTACTGGACTCTTGGAGACACTGACTGCTTCTTCAGGCTCATCCTCGTCTAGCAGTGACAGTGCTGCTTCCGAGGGTATTGCAGCAGATTCCGGTTCTATGGACTACTCTGTTACAGTGTCGACCACCACTACTACAAGCAGTAACAAGGGCAGAGTTGCAGGTATCACCATTGGCTCAGTTGTTGGAGCATCAGTTTATATTTCCTTGCTCGTTGTTGGTGTCAGATTCTTCATCGTTAGAAAGAGAGTCAAATTGGAAAGTGCACAGAACTCCATTTTACCAACTTCTAGCAATGCATCCTTTGAGTCACTGCAGAATGCTCAGTTCGGTGCTGGTGTCAGAGTTGCATCATTCAATAGAAACTCTGATAGTGGCATTACAACGAGTCCCGAAATGTCACAGTCTGATAGCTACATCCCAAGAATATCTAAGCCAGTGGCTGCTCAAAACTCTCTTGGATGGGTATGAAGACCATCCAGCTATAAAACACACATTTTCTCTTTCTTTCCCCTACTATTTTGTTACACAATTTCAAACCTTTGAAGTTGCTGCATTGTCTTAATTCTCTATGATTTTGACCTCATATATTTGTTGATACCACTTTTTCTTTTTCAGGTTTTATATTTACTGGTTTTACGTTGATACGATGGATTGATTCCATGTATATGTCTTTTTTTATATGTTTATTTTGTTTGTTTAATTTTCAATACTTTGATGTTGAACGGTGTTGAAATTTATGTCTATGGTCTTTTGTTAATACAATGAAGAATAAAAAAAGAAATTACTATTATTACTATCTAAGCAGACTTGTATTTATACGTTAGCTTTTGTAAGTCTTTGATGTTATTGGTCAGTCCAATGATCCAGTAGATGATGAGCGTTGAGCTGAGACTTGAGACTATAGGCGACAGGTAAACTAAGTTTATAGCATCGCTAATTGGCCAGCGTCTTAGTACGATAAAGCACGCTATAAAGTTCATAACTATGTTCAGCACCAACGGCTGGATGATCATCGGGTACCTTACATTGACGACTGCCATGACGTGCACTGCGATTGCCAGGAACGAATCAACTGGCGAACGCCTACAGTATTGGATATGGACATAAAGAGGGATTGGCAGGATGAACATTAGCGTGAACAGATTGATGAACTTTGAGTTGGACGACATATTTTCAATTTGCAGCAGCTCAATGATTTCCAGCTGCTCATCCTCATCAACCGGTGCAACGTCTAGCGATGCCAGTTTGCGGGCTGCTAACCTTTGGCGTGGCATTTTGCTTCTTGTGCCTTTTTGTGTCATTGGCGCAGTTTTGCGCCTTTTTGTGTTTTTGTTTTCATTTCGCACGAAATCCGAAAAAGTTGATGGAAGCATAAGACGGAGAAATACGGAGAAACTCTGTGGAGAGGCAGGGAAAGAATGATAACTTCATTTTCGACGATCAAAGGACAGGGGAATCCGCTAATCTTTCTTCATGGGTTTCTTGGATCCGGGAAGAACTTCCATAAGATGGCCAAACACTTCAATAAATTATACAATAAGGAGTGTATTTTGTTAGATGCTAGGAACCACGGAGGGTCAGAAAGATCGCCGTCATTTGATTATAAGTCACAGTCAAGAGATTTAGAAAATTTCATCAATAAGAATGAGATCGAGAAGGCCACTTTGATTGGCTACTCGATGGGTGCTAAAACCGCAATGGACTTTACACTAAATAACTCCACAGTGGTGGAAAAGCTTATTTGCATTGATAACGCACCAATAAATCAACCAATTGGTAAAGAGTTTAGACATTATGTTAGTTCTTTGAAGAACACGATTAATTGGGGAAATCAGCAAGGACTGGAGAAGGATATTAAGATGAAATTGAAAAGACATTTAAATCTACAAATTAAAGATGAACAAATGACAATTTACCTATTAAACTTAATTAATTTCAAAAATGGCATACATTGTAAAATTCCATTGGATTTCATAACTGAAGAGACATTTAAAGAATTGGGAGATTTCCCAACTCATTCAAAGGACGTTGATACACCAACATTATTTATAAAAGCTGAAAACTCAGAATTTATAACTTCAGATGGAATAAAAGAATCAAAAAGATTATTCCCAAATTGCCAATTGGAAATTTTACTAAATTCCACTCATGCAAACATTTTAACTTTGCATTATAATGAAATATTGAAAAAGATTGAAAATTTTATATGAAACAGATTGAATATCATATAACAACATATAACATATGACATATGACATATAACATATTATACAATGCATATGACACTCCTTAGAATGATTCATATTGAATATTAAATTATACACCTTCCATATTAAGTTATTATATATTGAATATTAAATTGTATATTAAATTGTATATCAAATTGCATATCAAATTGCATATTACATATTGTAAATTATTTAGAATTTTATATTAGAAGGATTGACGTGATATATATTATGAAATATATAGTGCAACATATAATACAATATACCATATGATACATCTATATATTACATATTACATATTGAAAAAATTTATATCAATGTTCTCCAGTTTTAACTTCTTTTTGGAATGCTTTAACAATTCATTTGTTAATGAATCATTTGAATTGTTTAACATTTTAATTAAAGTTTTCATAATATTTGAGCCATTTGTCAATGAATATGAAATTGAACAACAGAACTTATAATTAATTTTGAATAAATTTCTAGTTTTAATATTGAAAATTAATGGCAATTGATGTTCCCAATGACATATTAAAAAGTTCAAATGTATAATATTCAAATGCTTCAAAAATTCCGTCATATTGAAAATTTTTGTATAATAATGGCAAATCATAGTTAAGTTTATTAATTTGTTACAATCATCAAACTTATCAACAATTGAATTATTAATTAACTTATCATTTAGCAGTATCTCAAATGTATAAATCGATGAATACTTTAGCTCAATATCAAATTCCAACAAGTTCCAAATATTATTGGAAATCTTGGCCATTAAAGCCTCAGTTAAATCATCAACGAAGACATCGTTGATACTTAGAATGTAATTGATCTTAATAAGTTAGTACAAGCAGGATAGAAGTATCTAAATTCACTGTATAACAACTTTGAATCTTGGTGCTACAACTGGCTGATTACCTGAAGATTCAGTGGCGATCTTGAACTTCGCATTTAGCAAACTGCCATGAAGACAGGTTTTATAGTCTTCTGATTCATAAATCTTCATCATAACCTTGGTTTAAAACGATCAAATTCACGTGCAAAGCGTGGATTTCTAGGGGTTTATATAATATGTGTCAAAATGTCACATGTCAAACGTAAACAAACGCATTCGCGGAAGCGATTCGCGAAATCACGCGAATGAATTACGCACATGGCTTGGCTCAATGGCAGCATTAATGCCCAATTGATAGAGCTTCTATAGCCTCTTTCCACACTTTTCACATAACTTTGGCTTATCATGAGGATTTGGATTGATGGGTGTTTTGACTTTTTCCATCACGGACATGCGAATGCCATTTTCCAAGCCAAGCAGTACGGCTCAGAGCTTTTCATTGGGATCCACTCAGACGAAGAGATCACACTAAATAAAGGACCAACTGTTATGAACTTAAAAGAGAGAGAACACTCGGTTGACGCAAACAAATGGACAACCCGCACGATCATCAACGCTCCCTACGTGACACAGCCGGACTGGATGGACAAATTTGAGTGTAAGTACGTTGTGCATGGTGATGATATCACCACTGATGCCAATGGTAACGACTGTTATGGTATTGTCAGAGAGCAGGGAAGACTGATCCTGGTTAAGAGAACCGAGGGTGTGAGCACGACCGATCTCATCAATCGACTCCTGAACCCAAATTTCAAGCAGCATTACATCTTTGATGTTGAAAAAGTCATACTGGAGAATTCACAGTTACTGAAGAACTTTGCCACTAAAGAAGACGGTAAAACCCCCTACAGCGACATTTGGTATGAGTCCAATGGGCTGCAAGCCCTGCAAAAGATTGACGAGAAGGAGTACAAGTGCTATGTCCACGGAGCATTCGACTTATTCAACCCATTCCACAGCGAAGTTCTAAGGTACTTACAAGAGAAGCACGGCAAGGTGCTAGTCGGCATCTATAGAGACGGACTGGTCCACACAACGATGGATCTTCTGCAGAGATCGCTGTGTGTCCTACAGTGCAAATACGTTGACGGTGTGGTCATCGGAGTTGGCAACTCCGACCACTCGGAGTTACCATCTTTCGACGTGACGTCGTTCGACAACGAGTTTGGCTACCTGAACAAAGGTGGAATCGAGAAGAGAATCCAGCAGCACACCGAGCTCTACCTACAGAGACAGGTGAAAAAAGGTGCAAAAGCGGAGCTCGAGCAGATGATGAAGGAGAGCTCATAGATAGAGAGGTCGTGTGCAGCAGCGCCGGCGCCGGGCCGACGGTTAGAGGCGGCGATAGCCCGTTCAGCCGTTTAAACGGTTTTCTCAGAAACCCAATTTTTATCAATGCTAGCTAATTAGCTTAATTAATAATAAAATTACACAGCACAAGCCTTCTACCTGCCCAATTCGGGGTATAGAATTTTTCACTAACGGCACCAAGACGCCAAGAGCGCAGAGATCTTCGATTATACGCATGCGTCTTATCTTTCTCTGAGATCCCGAGCAGTTTCAAAAATTTTCCAGCCCATACATATCCGTACTTTAGAAGCGTATATAAACAGGAAGGGTTTCCCAGTCCTGTGGCATGAGGTTCTCCCATTGCATCTCGCCATCAAGAGAGGTATTCTAAATGAAGTACTTGAACCTTCTTATTGCTGCCTTGGCAGTCAATGCCAACCCTATCAAGGAAGACATGGCCAAGCGTGCTGTTGTCACCAGCACCGTGACCACTTCCTGTGACACCTCCACAAAGAAAGTTGAGACTGTCTGGTCCACCTCAACCACTGTGAAGACTGAGACTACCAGCACGGAGACAATTGCCATTCCAGCCACCGAGGAAACCGCATCCTGTGGTCTCAACGAGTACGGTATCTACAAGAACCCTAATGCCCACAAGCCAAAGGTTATGATTGTTTCTATGTTTGGTAAGGAGGCCATTACGACTTGGTACGACAACATGGACTTTGTTCACAACATCACCGTGCCAGGTCTCTCTCCACTATACCCATGGGTCCACTGTACTGCTGATTACGAGGTTTGTCAATTCATCACTGGTGAATCTGAGATTAATGCTGCTGCCACCGTCACTGCTGTTACTTTGTCCGCTTTATTCGACTTGAGTGAGACCTACTTCCTTATTGGTGGTATTGCTGGTGGTGAGCCAACACAGGTCACCCTCGGTTCCGTCACCTTCGCAGAGTACGCCGTTCAAGTTGGTTTAGAGTATGAGATTGACTCTAAGGAGGTCTTGGCGAAGTACAACTGGACAACAGGCTACTTCCCATTCGACACTTATAACCCATTGTCCTTCCCACAGGAGTGGTACGGTACTGAGATCTTCAGAGTTAACCCAAAACTCAGAGACAGAGCTTTCGACTTGGCCTCAAATGCAACTTTAGCCGTCGGTACAGATACTAATATCGCATTCAGAGAACTGTACGACTACGCTCCAGCCAATGAACCACCAGCAGTCGTTAAGTGTGATGTTTTAACTTCTGATACTTACTGGTCTGGTGACGTTTTGTCATTCTATTTCGGTAACCTGACTCAAATTATGACTAATGGCTCTGCTACCTATTGTTCCACTGCCCAGGAGGACAATGCCACCTTGGAGTCTATCATGAGAGCTCACTTGTTCGGATTGGTTGACTATTCTCGTGTTATTGTTATGAGAACCATTTCTGATTTCGCTAGAGCTCCACCTATTTATGAGAACGATACCGTTTACTTCTTCAATGAGGTTTACCAGGGTGGTTCTAAGGTCGCAGTCAAGAACATCTACTTGGCTGGTAAGCCAATTGTTGATGATATCTTGATCAACTGGGATGAGCTTTACGGTGCTGGTGCCTTCTCCACTGATGAGTACCTTGGTGATGTCTTTGGTACTCTTGGTGGTACTCCAACCTTCGGTTCAGGTACCATTGCTTCGGTTGAGGCCTGAACATCCAGACAGCTTTGTCGCATTCTATCTGACGTTTAAAACAGACTCTTACATATTTCCTAGAGAAGTTTTTGTTTTCTTTCTTATAACTTGTTATCGTAGGATTTAATTCATTTTAATTCCTTTTAATTCAACCAAGAAAAAAATAGTCTCCTAGACCCGTGGAGCTACAGTTTTCCTAGCGAGTCTTCCTTTTCAAGACCCTGAAGACTAATGCCGATCGGTGCTTTGATAAGACGCGGCATTCACCGCTCTCCAAAGATAAATCTACCAACAAAACTATAGAACAATCAACTAAAAGCTTATAAATAGCATTCCAACACAGACGATATTACCTATGCAGCAAAGTCTCAGCTAAAGCTGTGCTTTCTAGCCTGCTTGCTCTATCACACAGTCGGGGCTTGCCCCTGGTAATATTATTTCTGAAATGCCGCACGGAAGCTGAACTCAATTTTCCCATAGCTTACGGGTTAGTTTGGAGTAAGATAATAATATTATTTCCCCCGATGCAAAGGCATAGCGAAGTACGTGCATCAGCTGTACAGTTAGACGCGAGATTTAATCGAGATTACTCCATTTTCCAGCTTATCTCTGGCCCTTTTCCAGCCAATCAGAGCCATATTAGGGCCGACGGCCGTAAACGGCTGTCAAACCCTAATTTTTCACTGATACCGCGCGGTGAAAAGTTTCCCATCTCGGACCCATCCCTAAGCTCCCCCATATACACACATATTTTAGTCCCTCGAGATAAGGCCTTGAGAAGGGCTGGGAAGAAATGGAGCAATTTTTACACACACACACACATTTTAGTCTCTCGAGATAAGAAACAAGGGAGGTTTGTTAGGAGAAAAAAAGGCAGTTTTTTTACAGAAGACACCATGAACCAGCCATAGTTCTGATAGTAGTGCCGTCAATTTGCCTTTAATGGAGTTCAAAGAGGACAAAGAAGCCCTCGTGGTTGAGGAGACATCAACAGAAGTGTCACAATTAGGCTCCAGAGAGCCTGTTGAGCCTATTGAGCAGCTAGGAATCTTTGCCAAGATCTCGCAAAGACTGGACTCATTCGGTGTAGAAGAAAGAGGTATTGAAAGGGTATCACCAGAGGAGCGTGCAAAGAACACAAATGTCTTCTCACAGTTTTTGACGGTGCTAGGTTTTTGGTTCTCAGTGACCGGTGGTGTCTCTAATATGTCGAGTTTTGTTTTAACTACGACAGTCTTTGAGCTGGAGTTTAGACAAGCATTGATTGCCTCATTGATTGGTTGTTATTTCGGTGCTGCTGTTGCTGCTTTCTGCGCAACAATGGGCCCACAATCAGGCTGTAGACAGATGGTCACTGCCCGTTACCTCTTCGGCTGGTGGTTTGTCAAATTCATTTCCATCTTGGGCTGTGTCATTGCAGGTATTGGCTGGTCTGTTGTTAACACCGTTTTGGCTGGTGAGATTTTAACGTCTGTGTCAGATCAGAAGGTACCAAACTGGGTGGGAATCATCATCATTTCTGTTTTCTCTTTCTTCATCTCTATCTTTGGTATTAAAATCTTACTGAAAGCAGAGAAGTACTACGCCATTGTCGTTTTCATCACACTGATCCTTCTGTACATTTGTATGTCGGACAAGTATGATGTCATTTATGACTATTCAAATGCAGATGTGGCTCATGATGAGATGACTGGTAACTGGCTATCGATGTTTGCTATCACTTGGTCAGGCTCTGCAACTTGGGGTGCCATTACAGCCGATTATTACATTGCCTTCCCAGAGACAACTCCTAAGTATCAGACTTTCCTTGTTACATTCCTTGGTATCATCATTCCAACCACATTTGTCGCTGTGGCTGGTAATTTGATGTCAGCAATTTGTGTTAGTGATCCTGACTATATCCAAGCCTATTCCGACCATGGATTTGGTGGTGCTTTGACCCAGGCTTTCTCCCGTTGGAACGGATTTGGTAAGTTCTTAGTAATTCTATTATTCATCTCATTGGTTGCAAGTACCATTGCAAACACATATTCTGGTGCATTTGCATTCCAGCTAGCAGGTAAAGAGTTCAGAAGGGTTCCAAGATGGGCCTGGTCAATCGTCTTCACTGTGGTCTACTTCATCTGTGCCGTTGCTGGTCGTGACCATTTCTCTACAATTCTCTCGAATTTCTTACCAATGATCGGTTATTGGATCTCAATGTACTTTATAATGCTAATGGAAGAGGACCTGGGTTTCAGAGTCTTTGCCCATCATCTGTACACCAAGGAATTTGCTGAGACTTCTGAGAAACCAAAATTCAGATATAACTGGGATGAGTGGAACAACAGCAGCGTCATTACACACGGATTAGCAGCATCTGCATCATTCATCTGTGGAATAGCAGGAGCTGTTCTAGGTATGGCACAGGTTTACTACATTGGACCAGCTGCTGCTCATTTCGGACCGTACGGTGGTGATTTGGGAATGTGGCTAACAATGGGTATCTCAGGAGTCCTTTACCCTCCTCTGAGATATTTGGAATTAAAGAAATATGGACGTTAATCGTCTTTTATTGTATGCGATTTGTTTTATTGAAGTAAAGCGTAGTAAGCAAGCTTTGTATAACAATGGGCTGGAGATCGGCCTTATCTCCTAATCGGGAAGCCGGTTAAATCCGATCGAGCGATAAGGATCATACGAAAAAAACTAACAGTCCACATCTCTCAGTCTTCAGCTACTGCTACAGAAGCAATTCAACCCTTGAAAGCCTCAGAATGCCAGAGACAGTGCTTATTGTTGGATGTGGTGTCTTTGGGCTCTCCACAGCCCTTGAAATGGCACGGAAAGGCTATGAGGTCACTGCGATTGATAAGTACCCGGTGCCTTCGCCTTGGTCAGCAGCTACTGACTTGAACAAGATCATAAGAACCGAATACGCTGATATTTTCTACTCCAAGTTGTCTGTTGAGGCTCTGAGACTATGGAGGGACGATCCGTTATTCGAAGATGCCTATGTTGAGAGTGGAAGAATCACACTCACACCTTCCTCAAAGGGTAATGAGCATAGAGCAAAGTTTGAACAACAAGGAGTTGACAACTTGGGTAAGCTGGGAATTGATATAAGTGGGATAAGGACACTGACAAGCGGAAAGGAGATTGGAAGCTTGGTTCCACAGTTTGCAAACAACAAATTTGGTGAGGGTATCCATGCAAAGTACAACCCAGAGGCCGGTTACGGCATAGCTTGGAAGTCCTTGGTGAATGTCTACGAGGAGGCGAAACGTTTAGGTGTGAAGTTCATCTTTGGACCATCCGGAACAGGTAAAGCCATTGTTGACAACTCTACGATTGAGACGGAAGACGGCCAATTGCACACCGCTGATAAAGTTGTCATTGCGCTTGGTGCCTCAACCGGGTTCTTAGTGAACTTACAGAGTCAGATTGAGTCTCTTGGACTTTTTGTGACCCACATCACGCTGACTGAGAGTGAATATGAGCAGTACAAGGATATACCAATCTTCTTCAGCTCAGAGTTCGGTTACTTCTTCCCTCCTGATGCTCAGACTCGCCAGATTAAGATCGCATTGGTATTCGCCGATACAAAGAACCACATTTCCGATCCTTTCAACAAAGAGAGAAAGGTATCCTTACCGAGATACAAAGAGCAGAACCCTAGTGACACTTTCCCAAGCAGTGGAGAGAAACACGTTAAGCAGCTATTAGAAAAGATCCTGCCGGAATTCGTAGACCACCCTCTTGGTGGATCCAAAGTGTGCTGGATCAGCGATACTACGAACTCTGATTTCCTTGTGGACCAAGTCCCAGGGAGTAAGAACATCTTTGTTGCCACTGGAGACTCTGGCCATGGATACAAGTTCCTTCCTAACATTGGCAAATATATTCGACTGAAATTGGAGGGTAACCTTGACAGTGAGATTTCCGATAGATGGGCTTGGAAATCCAATCCTGTTTGGCCTCAGCAGCTGGCGTCCAGATCGCAGAGAGAGCATGTGGAGACTGATGAAATTAACTGGAGAGTTGACTAGAATTCTATAGAGATGGTGGATTTACATGGCTGAGTTTAAATAATATCAAAACGTCCAATTAATAAAAATGGGAGTTATATATAAAGAGCTGACTATCATAGCAGTGAAAATGAATTGAAAAGGAAGTCCGTAGATCAACTTATGGAAGTGGGTAATGGCCCTTTTCTGGACCGAAGTAACCTCTTGGAGTCAAAGTGACATCCAACAAAGTCTGCTGGCCGTTACCACCATCGATACCTGCGTAAGGAACAGTATTTCCCCACCAAGAGACAGTCTTTGGATGGTACTGAACAGCAAAGAAGATAATGATGGCAGAGAAGGCAACACCGGCACCGAGAGCTGCGGAAAACACATAATTGTACTTCTCGAACCAAGACACATATCTCTTTCTGATATACCACATAAAGCCAAGTGAGAAATAGAATGTTGGTGTCACGTAAGAAAGGTTATATGGAGCAAAAGTGTTAAGAATACCGAAAATGAACACAGTTGGCTCGAACAAGGCGAAGGTCTTGTACCACTTCTTCTGATCAAAGAAGACCTTCAAGGCGATGAAAATTAGACCAAGCAGGAAACCAATGAGGAAGCAGTACTTCATAACGGGATATATACCGGAGAAGACAAGCTTTGGGCCAATAACACCCCAGAAGACGGAAGCAGAATAGTAGGTTCTCTCACTTGGACAAGTGAACTTCTCAGACTGTGTTGGAGAACAGAAATTCTCGATGTTAGACATGGACCAATTACAAACTCCAAGGAAAACAAACGCCTGGACCAGAGTACCAATTATCTGAGCTCTGAAAACAGCTCTTGGTGGAAGCTTGGCGTAGTGACCCAACTTCAAAGAAGACACAAAATTGTCAGCCTGACCATCAATGTTGTAGCCGTAGGCCTTCAATGTCATCAAAGCAGTACCGTTACCTGGAATAGCATAACCGATAATCAGCTCAACAAGAACGTTAAGACCCAACTGGGCACCAGTAACAGCAAACAAGACAGAGAATGGAATCAAGAAGATAAAGTTGATACCAATAACAAAGAAGATACCCCAGACTGGGGTCTTGGATTCCTTATAGCCTTCAACACAGGCAATGGACAATGCAAATGAAACCAGAAGAATACAGAAGTAATACCAATCTGGAACCTCTTTATATCTGGCCATCATCTTAGAGTGAGCATCATCAAACTTAGAGTAATCGTTAGAAGCAGATTTGAAGAAGGTCTTGAAAGTGAAGTCATGAATGGTCTCCATGATATTAGTATGAATCATCTTGAATGCAGCATATATGGTCTTCCATTCCTTAAAAGAGTTATACATGAAAGTGAATGGGTAAACCAAGAAGAAAGCACCATAAACGACCAGGTTTGAAGCAGTGTAGAAAGGTGGAGAGTATGCCTGGTACTTGTCAACATCCAGCAAACCATTGGTCAAAACCTTAGTAACCTGGAATTTTTCACCAGTGTTTGTGAAAATAGAATTGGAGTTAACTGGCAGGTAACCTGTGTGCTGGACGTTTTGGTAAAACAAAGCAAGAATGATAACCATACCAACAAGACAGCCACCCATAACGTTTAGCATGGTATTGAATGGTGTGGCTAAAGGTTGAAGACCCAAAGAAGTAACAACGTTCCAATCGAAAGTTGGGACTGGATTCAGACCAAGACCCGAACTCATACCGGTGACCACAGCGAGGTTAAAGTTATTTGGAGAAATCCAAGTCAACCAGTTGAATGTGGAGAGAGCCTGGAACAAATAATCTGGAAGCCAGAAATAGACGAACATACCAATGAAAGTAATCCAGAAGAAATTGTACTTGGAGATTTTCCATCCATGAATGTTCTCCTTTCTCTCAGGACTTAGAAGGGCTCTATTCATGGCAAGAGTTGGCAACTGTGTAGGCCACATGGCTCTCTCTGGGTAGATAACAAACTTTCTCATAATACCGGCAAATGCTAGACCCATGCACTGAGTTGACAAAGTCAGAGTCACTTGGAAACCAAAATTCATCCACTCTTGTTGATAGAACATCTTCTGAGTGACAATGTTATAGGAAACATAAACGGAGGTCGCAGAGACACCACTGAACACCGTACCGAACATCTGTTCCTTGTAAGTGTAAGGACCAGGGTTCAAAGGAATCTTACGACCACCAAACCATGGGATCATGACATTTGGCATGATCATCTCCCACGCTTTACCACATGGGTACATCAAGACAGCAATGACAGGAGAGTAGAGCTTAATGGAAGGCTGTCTATGGGAAAAGAACTCATTAACACCGGAAGCAATGATGGTCCAAATGATGGAGATAACGTAAATTCTAATAGTCTCAACCTGTTCATCTGGGTCATTGAAAGCATCTGTAACGGCACGAACATCAGGATAAGGGGAGTGGTAGTAAATGAGGGTAGCAGTCAATCTCGCCTTGAAGTTCACAAAAGGATCATTGTGGAAGTCAAGCTTACCATCAATCACGTCATTGATAAGTTCCCAGTCTTCGTCTTGGAAGTTAACATCCTCGCTATGGGTATAGATGGTCTTTTCAAAGACAGTCAAAGTTCTCTCATCGGTCATGTTCATCAACTTGTCCAGCAAGTAATACAAATCCGGGGTGAGACGGTCCTTGTCCTCCAAGGTACGACCGTGACCGGTCTTCTCGAGGAAGTAGTTCACGGATTCACCATCAAGCGTATTGTAGTACGCTTTGGCCCGTTCTTCGTCCCAGCGTGCGATACCAAAGTTATCCTCATCATCAAGAGAGATAACCTCATGGGAGCCAAGGTCTTTGGCATTGATAGCCTCTCTGGAGCCAATCTCATCCGCAGAGCTCAAGTTGGCCAATTTGATGTCTTTCTCACTCATCTTCTGAATAAGCCTCTATTTTGCGGGTCTATGGAATTTGTACTGCCAAGCCTGTTTAGTAAGGGGTAACTTTTTTGCTAGACAGATTTAGCCCTAGAAGTCTGAGGTAGGGAAAAACGGAGTCTATCAAGAAGTTTTACAGGAGAAAGAGAGGGAGCCAACCTCCATTATATATGCCTTGTCCTTTTTTTGGTTAGCTTAAAAATTAGGTCAGCTGTGGGAGATAGAGTCAAACCACGATCAAGTCTATGCAGGAGCCACAGAGCCAGTACTACGCACCGGACTTTATTTTTACATTTGCCGCACGCTGACGTGGGGTATACTACAACAAGGGCCGAGCTGTAAAGATTAAGTCCCCCGATAGTCCGATATTCTAGTGACCAGCAAGTGTTTTTAGCAGCAGGCTGTTTTGCCGTGGGTAGATGATGAAATTCACAGTCACAAAGTGTACGTGCCGTGTTTGTAGATACGATGCATGAAATGTTTTCAGTCTTCTTCATGCAAGATGTTCTAAAAAAATTATAGACCATGACCTGAGACCTCTTTTGTGTTCCTCACGAGAGGGGAGTTTGGTTTTCAAGCCTAGGTCAGGTCTCGTGGACTTCAGTATATCCTAGTCTCTAGTTTTGAGCAATTTTACAGTTAGGATACAATAGAAAGACTGAACAGAAAGACAATACGTAAAGTAAATTTAAATAAGCCAATTCACAAAGGGAAGAGGCAAAGAACTAAATACAAAAATTAGTTATATGGGCAAAAATAGAGACGGGAAGAGTAAAAGACAAGCCAGCGTCAATTAACTTAAGCGGTTGGGTATTCACCCTTCTTTGGACCGAAGTAACCAAGAGTAGTCAAACTGATATCCAACAAAGTCTGCTGACCGTCACCACCATCAATACCCTCATAAGAAACGTTGTTTCCCCACCAGGTGACATCCTTAGCGTGGTACTGAACAGCGAAGAAGATAATGACGGCAGAGAAGGCAACACCAGCGTCCAAACCAGCAGACAAAACGTAGTTGTACTTCTCAAACCAAGCCAAATATCTCTTTCTAATGAACCACATGAAGGTGAGGGAAACGTAAACACCTGGAGTCATGTAGGTCAAGTTATAAGGAGCGTAGATGTTAAGAATACCAACGATGAACAAAGTAGGCTCGAATAAGGAGAAGGTCTTGTACCATTTCTGCTTACCGAAGAAGTACTTGAGACCAACAAACAACAAGGCAACGAGGAAACCAATAAGGAAACAGTACTTCATCTTTGGGTAAATACCAGAGAAGACAATCTTTGGACCGATAACACCCCAGAAGACGGAAGCAGAGTAGTAGGTTCTCTCACTTGGACAAGTGAACTTTTGGGATTGAGTGGTAGAACAGAAGTCATCAATGTTGGACATAGACCAGTTAACGACACCAAGGAAAACAAATGCTTGAATGATAACACCAATGATCTGAGCTCTGAAAACAGCTCTTGGTGGGATCTTTGCGTAGTGACCAATCTTCAAAGATGAAAGGAAAGAATCAGCCTGACCATCAATGTTGTAACCGAAAGCCTTCAATGTCATCAAAGCGGTACCGTTACCTGGAATAGCATAACCGACAATCAACTCAACAAGAACGTTAAGACCCAACTGGGCACCAGTAATAGCGTACAAGAGGGAGAATGGAATCAAGAAGACAAAGTTCATACCAACAACGAAGAAGAGACCCCAAACTGGAGTCTTAGAGTCTTTGTAACCTTCAACACAAGCAATACCCAAGGCGAATGAAATAACGAGAATGACAACATAGTACCAGTCTGGAACCTCTTTATATCTGGCCATCATCTTAGAGTGAGCATCATCAAACTTGGCATAATCTTCACTATCAGTTTTGAAGAAAGTCTTAATGGAGAAGTTATGAATTGTCTCCAAGAAGTTTTCTTGAACCATTCTGAAAGCAGCAATAACAGTAGTCCATTCCTTGTAGATGTTGAAAATGAAAGTCAATGGGTAGACCAAGAAGAAGGCACCGTAAACAACCAAGTTGGCAGCACTGTAGAAAGGTGGAGAGTAAGCTTGGTACTTGTCGTTGTCCAACAAACCGTCAGTCAAAATCTCGGCAACCTGGAACTTTTCACCAGTGTTTGTGAAAATAGAATTGGAGTTGATTGGTAAGTAACCGGTCCACAATGTGTTAGTGTAGTACAAACCAATGATGATGAAGAAACCGATAATACAACCTGCATATTGGTTCAACACGGTAACAACTGGGATAGCCAATGGAGCGAATGGATAAGAGATAATATTCCAATCAAATGTTGGAATTGGGTTCAAACCCAAACCCAAGGAAGAACCACTAACAACAGCCAAGTTGAAACTGTTTGGAGCAATCCAGTTCATCCAGTTGAAAGTGGAAAGAGCCTGGAACAAATAGTCTGGAAGCCAGAAGTAACAGAACATACAACCGAAAACAGTCCAGAAGAAGTTGTATCTAGAGATTTTCCAACCGTGGATCAACTCCTTTCTCTCAGGTCTCAACAAAGCTCTGTTCAAAGCCAAAGTTGGCAACTGAATTGGCCAAAGGGCTCTCTCTGGATAAATAACGAACTTTCTCATCATACCGGCAAATGCAAGACCCATACATTGAGTCGACAAAGTCAAAGTCACTTGGAATCCGAAAGTCAACCAATCTTGTCCGTAGAACATCTTCTGTGTGACAATGTTATAGGAAACATAAACAGAAGTACTGGAAACACTTGAAATCAAAGAAGCAAACATCTGTTCCTTATAAGAGTAACGACCAGGGTTCAAAGGAATCTTACGGCCACCAAACCATGGGACCATGACGTTTGGCATGACCATCTCCCATGCTTTACCACATGGGTACATCAAAATGGAAACAACAGAAGAGTAGAGCTTAATGGAAGGCTGTCTATGAGAGAAGAACTCGTTGACACCTGAGGCAATGATAAGCCAAACAATAGCAATAGTGTAAGATCTAATAGTCTCACATGGTTCTTCTGGGTCATTGAAGACATCAGTAATAGCACGAACTTCAGGGTAAGGAGAGTGATAGAAAGTAAGTGTAGCTGTCAATCTAGCCTTGAAGTTCAAAAATGGATCATTGTAGACATCAATCTCACCGTTAACAACTTGGTTAATGAAGAGCCAATCATCAGCTGGGAAGTTAACATCCTCATCATGCTTCTCAATTGTAGTCTTTAAAATGTCCATGGTTCTTGCATCAGACATGTTCATCAACTTATCAATCAAGTAGAACAAATCTGGGGTAAGGTGGTCCTTGTCATCCAGAGTGGAACCGTGACCGGTTCTCTCAAGCAAGTAATCAAGTGAGTGTGGGTCCATTGTACCGTAGTAGGCTCTAACAGCCTCCTCGTCCCAGGATGGGACACCAACAGTATCATGGTACTCACCAACGGAGTACACCTCGGAGTTGTACTGCTCTTTTCCTGCCTCTTTAGAGGCAAGTTCCTCAGTGGACGATGCCACTGGGACTTTAATATCTTTCTCGTCCATGTTTATACGGGGTCTGACCTAATCAATTGTACAAACTCTCTCTTTAGGGGAGGCACTGAACTGAAATTGTCTTTAGTTACAGCTAATGTATAGAGAGTATAGAAACTGACGATCTATAGAGATTAAGAAGAGAAAGAGAAAAGGATCTTTCGAAAGCTCCGATCTACATTGTCTTTGAGCAGGAAATGTACGCCCTTAAGTACTAATCTTCTGATTACGATGTCCGTGGTTTATTATTGGGGGATGCCCAGCCAGGTGATTAACTTACATATCCAAGCCCCCATCTTGAATGGACCACATGCAACAGAGAGACGTCGGTGTGATCGAAAAGCTGCGTCGGAGTTTTTTTGCCGAGAGATAAGAGAATCCAAGAGTGGTCCGGTCTCAACCTGAAGCGTGCGCCAGGAACTGGGCAATTTCACATAAATGCCATTTACTTCATGCTCTATAGGAAGAAATCCTCAACCATCCACACGACACTATCAACACAAAAAAGGTTTTCCATTACCCAACTCAAAACTGTAAATTCCGTGGGAGAGTGGCCTGGTCTGGAAAATGATCAAAAACTGTGGATCCACCCGGGACGAGGGTTGTGCGATCCTGATGCGTGTCGGAGTTTCGGCGATAGTCTCGAGAGTCTTTTTTTATTTTTTAACTTCCGCATGAGACTCAATATCGGGGGACGGGGGACTGGAAAGGTAAAGCTAATCTTTCAGATCGTGTCCGTGCCTGTTTTCTTGCAATCAAAGACACAGTAAGCGCAAACGGCATTTTCGGTGCCTTGATAAGCCCGCTGATAAAACGACAAGCTTGTGGTTTAGGCAAACAAGCATTAGGTCCCCGCTCGTTCATGCTAAAGAATTTACTACAACACTATTCCCCTCATTAACGGCGTCATTGACTAAGGTCTTCTACTATGTTTTCGGTATACTAATTTCAGTATATTGCAAGGACCATTTTGTGGACGAGACTCGGCCAAGACTTTGAGGCGGACAAATTTTTTGCCGCGAGGGGAAAACTCCGATTGGCAATGGTGTGAAATTTTCTCGTGACTTGTAACTATCTTTAATCCCGCTTTATTTCCCTTATTAGGCTTACAGCCTTTTAGAATGGGACAGACAGACTCAACATTCGTATGCAAATGAAAAGTCTGCTTATCATCTCTATGATCGGACATAGCCAGAGTCAACTATCTTCAAAGATATGCCCGACCAAACAACTACGATCTGTCCAGCATGTAGAACATGTAAGATAGTAAATCCTCAAAAGATAAGAGAAGATAAAAGCTTCATATCAAACATGCCACTATGTAAAATGTCACATGCATTATCGGAGTTTTCGAAGGGCTTAATAATATTCTGACTAGATATGTACGAAGAGTAAATACATAGCCGCAGCAGCCTCCTATAACTTTATTGTCGATCGATATCCCCACAACGAGCTATCTCGTACTGTCATTCGAGCCAGTCACTGGGAGGTATTTGTCTGATCGACAGAATCACTGTAGAATAGAGTTCTAGTTAGTCTCGGTTCTCGTTTCCGTAATGGTTTCTCCCATAATATTTATTAAAGGGGACGAAATATCGTGGATAACGATTAGATACCCGATATAAGATCTATAAGATTTTTAAGATATATGCTTATCATTAGGTGATAGATTGATATACACAGTCCCTTTCTTTTACTAATTTGCTAGTCTGCAACTGTGTATAGCGATTGACATATCTCAAGTTATGATGATGGTTTCCTGACAATTCTAGGATATCTGGAAATCCCGTAATACCCATAGATAACCAAAATAAACCCAGTTTATGGGTATTCCCTTATCACGCACTTTTACGACTGATGTAAAAGGAGAGGAATACAGTTGATGATCTTTTAAAGTGGCAAGTAGAATATTGCTGAAAATGCTTTCATGAAGGCAAGGCTTAGATCACCAGCCTTGTCAATGATTGTAATGATAGATACAGTGAGCGATGACCATTCCTATACTTTTGTGAAGTGACTTCTAGCTTGCTGATAAGCAATATTGATCTTCCCCATCAATTGTCTGTAACACATCATGAAGTCTTTCCTGCTCCGGGGAGATCTGTCTTGAGAGACGGAAAACTGAGCTTTCAGTAACAGCACTAAGCCCTAGTCAGTTTCATTACTTTGGATCCAAATTAAAGGATCGCTAGGTTCTATAATCTACATCTATAAACAGAGATTGTATAGCCAAAATTGACCGTAATTATATCCGCTTTATGTGTTAGTTATAGAATTAGAGTTAGGAAAACCAAGGAGAGAGGACAAAGCTGAGTTCCAATTTGCGAAGAGTGAGGCCCAAGTCATTAGCCAGAATTATCGTAGATTCATTAATAACTTATAATGAAAATAGTCAAGACCATGTTAACAGCAGTATTAAAAGCCCACAATGGAAAGTGTTGATTAAAGCGGAGCTCCTTGCCAAAACAACACAAAGCCCGACAGCGCAGTCTACTTAGTCCCGTTTGGGTTTTATCCGCCGGTATCGGAGTTTTCCATACTATCGAATTTGGCTGGTTTGGTATAATAGCACTTCTTAAGAATAGCCAAACCCATGATGGGTATACCTAGTCCATAGCATAAAATGCAGTGAACTGATATACCGATTTGATATTTTTAAGCAAAAAATTAACCTTAGACTAAGTGCACATCATTATATACCCCACACAATGCTATCCTCCATTTTCCTTCAGCTGTGTATGTAGATCGGTTTCCAGCGGGAAAACCACGTACCGAAAAAGGTATATCGAGCCTTTAAAAGTCAACACTAATAGGATACCCCCCTCTCTATTAAACCACTGGTTTTATCTTCCTACTGAACCACCAGTACGTCTATGCTAATGGTATATACTGAGCTGGTTAGCTTGCGATAGTGGCAGGCTTAGTGGAGTACTCGCGGCTGGGGGCGGGCGACGCTCTCGGGTAGGCTGACAAGCAGGCTGGAGCACCAGACTCTTTCCCGGGGGGGGGGGGGGGGTAGCGGGGGGGAAAATGTCCCGGGAAAATGGGGGAAGAAAGGGGGGGATATATTTTAGCCCACGCA